>JAEBDU010012589.1:0-44306 GCA_016802625.1 Heliconius numata | reverse complement strand
TATATCTTTATTTTTACCTATATGTATATAAAATACAAAAATAAATATTCTTTTGAAAAAATATAAAACTCAATTCCTGGATTCACCTATGAAATTCGCATATGGCAACACTCACTCGGCCGCTATCCAAAATTACGGCCGCTCTAAATTTATTCCCAATGTTAACTCTTTTGTTGTACGGATATCTCCGACGACGTAACAACTTCTTTGAAGATCTCAAAATAACCCTGTATACGTGCGTTTATCAGATAGACCCTTTGGAGTGAAAGACTTGTTTGTTTATCATTTAACCCTGTTTACGTTGTACTCATAAAACTCGACTAGAATTCATAACAGTTAAGTCCTATCCCTATCCCGATTAGTAATCCTGAAAATATTCCCCGAGCGGACATCAAAACAATAAGAATATGGAAAATAAATGAGGAGTGGTGAGACATTTTGCAGACGGCGCTTAGCGTGATTCAGTCTGGAATACGATTGCCTTTATAGCTTTGATGGTGGTGCGCGTGCGGGCCGTTGGCATCCCGATGCGATATGACTAACCCGCTATACATACAATCAAAATATGTGACAAGTTTATTTCTATTTGAAACAACACTCGATTTATCCCATAGCAAAGTTAAACATCTGCTGATTTTTTTTTGACGACATAAGTAGGTCGGGGCTCGCGTGTGCGTCACTGGCCGCGGCTAACTTACGTTTACGCAAAAACGTTACTCCTATGACCTCGAATCGGAAGTGTATCTCGGTAAATTGTAATTTTGTCGACGCCATCGTAATGTTATATAATGAGAGTGTTTCTTTTTAGTTATTATTTATCTATGTAGTTCCTTGAAATAGTTTAATTTATGTAAAAAATGTATAAATCAAAGCGTATTACTTTATAGAAATCGCAATAAGAAATTGTCTTTCTTGTAATGGCAGTGAATATATCCATCGAAATAAGTCAATAACCTTATGACAATCTATGGCCCTGCAAGTTTTTGATAATCATTTTCTGGGGTTGAATGTGGAGGATGAGATTACAAGTGAGTAAGAGGAATAAATAATTGACAGAATGTTTGAGGAAAAAAAAAAAAATGATTTCTTCTTTAGCTCCAGTAGTAAATTATTTATTATCTATTTTCATTTAATCACTTACTATTATCATATAACTACTATTATAAAGCAACTTCAATATTACCACCACTCAATCAAACAAAAAGCAAGTAAGCATTATCATTTTGAAGTGTTTCTTAAGTGTTTCTGTTTCACTCACGAAAGAATAATACTTCTAAAAAAGTATAAATCTTACTCGATCTTATTTGGACACAGTGTTGCAATAATTTACTGATAGTTAAAACTTACTAGTTTTCATATTATCCTCGCTATACTAGGATTCATATCAGGATCATCCTTTTTCTGCTTCTAAAATTGTAAATTATTAGTACTTTCCTAGATTTTTCCCTACAATTTTTAAAATATTTAGGTGTTGTTATGAACAAATTTCAATATTGATATTCAGCCATTGCGATCGAGCTACTAAATATAATATAGTCCAAATGGAAGCTGTCGATCCCGCGAAATGCAACATTGTTTCACACTGTTTACTAATATGTGTGTTTAATTGAATTACAATGTTGTTGCACTCTGGTGTGGGCGGTTGTTGGTGTCAGAGGTAGGATGCAGAGTGAAGCAAACGTCCGAATTTGACGTTTTAATATTGATAATTTATATGTAGCTTTATGTAAATTTAGAACAATGTTGTTTAGAACGGTGTTAAGTTCCGCCATTCATGCGCAATGTTTCTAAAGAGTGCAGAGTGTCTTACACTAGGCTCCCTATGCCTAACCTGCCACATGCGGGATACAACGTGAAGCTGAAGAAAAGGAATTCGTTATTTTTGCTAGGTAAATAAATAATGAATAAAACTAATTAAATTTTATATAAAGTTGTAGTTATGCTTATGTTTGTTATCAAGAATTTAGCAAATTATTATACTTTTGCGATCGACCACCCATTCCATTCCATTTGACATTCCATGTCTCATGTCCCTGTTTAGGTCACTTGGATCCAAAATCTTCATCTTCTTCATATTTATAAATATTGCAATATGTAAAAGCGAAACGTAAATTTTAATTTGCCTTTCATTGGCATACTAATGAAAATATGATAAATAAGACTTTTATTATATCTACTCATAAAATGATGCACGTTGTAGACCCGTTGAGTGTATTATTGGTGTATATTAATACAATGTCAATGATATCGCAGGATGCCACCTTGAGAACAAACATGTTAAATGTAACGTGACTCATTAAATCACTTCCAGAAATATAATATTGCCACTCACTGAACTTAGAAATATATGGTGGAACATATTTTTAGATTCAAGTAATATGTTATACTTGTAAGTGTTGTGACACTTCTCTTTTTGTCCTTAAGAAAACATCATGCATCGAGTTTAGACAGAGAGGCCAGTCGTGGTGCTGGGGTACCATGTGTGACTGTAATCGTTATAGACTGAGGATTAGATTCGCACTCGAGGAAATGAAATATTTAATATTGCTCATCATATAATGATATGCTATGATGTCAAGGAGAAGCCCTACGTTGAATTTCGCCGCTCAACACGCAATGCTGAAAATCGGGAACGGAATGTCTCAACACTAGGTTCCCTCTGCCTGGCCCTTCAGTGTGCGGGGATGCAACGTGACGCTAAAAAATATAGTTCAGTGGCTTTTTACCTAAAAATTATGATGACATCTAAGGAGGGTTATTTATTATTACTTGATGATCATAAAATAATTAAGATCAATTTGGATCGTGTGAGATTGATAAAAACAGAAGCGTTAATGGGTCTAAAATATATGAACTTAGTATATTTATTTATTTATTTTTTTTGAGGTGTAGAAAACGTATAATAATAGGACTATTGACAGAAAACAATTTAAACACAACCGATTCCACTCGACCGTTTCAATCACTTATCGCCCAATTTGTAAATGAAAAATGGAGTGATAGTAGAAGCAACAGGAAGCTATACAAAAGTGATTGGCAAAGGTATCGTTGTGAAACAGCTCTGGTTGAGTCATACGTGTATTTTAGAGATGTGCTCCCGTGCCGCGTGGCCGCTGCGAACACAGTACCTCGTGAATTATACTCTTAATTGCAATCTATTGTTCTAAATTGCTATTAGTGGGCCAGTAAAAAAATTAATGGTTTCTTATGGTTCTCACAGCGAGTCTTTTACCTGTAAAATTATTGCAATTTAACTTTAATTATTCGAAGTTTTAATTACACCTAAATGCATAAAAATTGATTTCAGGCAATAACATTCGTGTTATTATTTAATTTTATCGTTAAATAATTAATACTTTATTGTTACAACTTATTATTTAATTTATTTGTTTCTAAAGTGGCCATACATTTAATTAATCTCCAAATTTGAACACTACATTACTTACATAATTTAGTATCATTTTATATCAATAATACATTTTTTTTGTTATTAACAATTGATTTAAACAAATAGTCCTATTTTAAAGATTTAATATACATTACTATTTCAATTCGTCACTGTTTAAAAATAAACATTATTGATAACCTGCTCTTGACTTTTTGATTGAAATAAAGTGCTTACTGCACATCAATTGAGCTACTAGCATATTAAAGGTGTATACTGCATATATCGTGCACAGCTTAGCAGTAAACTTTGATTGCCACTCAGTATGACCATTTAATTCGTCGACGTAACTAGGAAATGTATGATCTCAACCATTCTTTGATGTGATCTGGATACAATCACGCAGGAATATAGCACATTAACAGCGACTGGCCCAGATCTAATTTCCCCTAGAAGTTGGCACGAAATTGTAAACTGCCCTCTTTACAATGGACGCTAAATACCGAGCACTGTTTAGCTGACACTTAGCAGTTCTTTGCTTTAATGGCCTATATGTTACTTAGGTCAAGTCTTCACGCTAGATGCTTTATGAATTACTTGAAGCTACCAGTGTTTAACAGATTTAAAAATCTTTTGAATCATAAATTAAAATATGACATTTGGTTCAGCTTTTATTTTGATTCATTCAAAGAAATCGTAAAATATATTAAATTGGGATAAATTATTATCTTGTATAAAGATAAAACTTCTGTCATCTTTGAGGAAATAAATAATAACGAAATCGTCGCACATCGTGTTGTAAACTTGCATTCTCTTTTAGCACCAAATAAATCAGCGTGATTGTCTCATCGCTGAGTTCAGACTCGCCGCACGTATTATTGTCCTTTATTTATTTTTTATTTTATAATTGTACACAAGGACGCCTAAATTCGGGCGGCAGATATTTCCGGATCACATGAATCTGTCTCGAATGAATCAGACTTTTTTTAAAAGTTGTATCTACGATGTAATTCTTGTCACCCGTTTAACGTGATTCGAACATTAAAAGTTTGGACATTCTGTGGATTTTTGGCACTCAACTTTAAAGTAAATAAGACGGCACTTCAATTTCTCCTGTCTAATTATACCTGTCGCGATAAAAAAAGATCGAATCTTGTTTATCTATTATTAGGTTTTTTTTTTGTAAATTTCTAATGCAATCTGTCAACGTCCGGATTAACCACTGTGACATTTCCCTGCTTCAGAAGTCTTTAAATACACGCGATAAAAAAACTGTCACCCCATCCATACGTAGGATGACAAGCTCTGACGCAATCCGAACAGTCTGCATCCCGTCGCGACGCCAAATCTAAAACATATTAATGCCACCGATCAAAGAGCTTTTACTAACCCTTAGATTTACGACATCACTGTATCGATACCAGCAAGCATCTGCTCATCGTATAACATTTTCAGTCGATTTCCAAACTCACATCTATTATCAAATTGGTTACATCATATAAGTTTTATGGTTTGCAAAAAATATGTATGTGTCATCCAAAATAAGGCGTATTACTTATATAAATGTTATAGATTATACTCTATAAAAAGAAGATCTCTTGCAATAATTCGACTCACGTGATTATCTCGACGTAATCTATTCTTAAAGTATTGGACTGGTCCGACGTTAATAAGAACATGAGTGCAGTGATTTATCGGTGTAATATAAATAACGGTACCAAATTGCACCTCGTTATTGTTTAGAGTGCACCCCCCTTGCCAAATTTGACTTCATTGTCATTTTTAAGCCTATTAACGTTTGAGAGGTCGACACCTAAGCCATTTCATCATGAATGACGTTTTATTCACGTAGTTGGCACTCGTCTATTTGTTTGCGTTTGATCGTCCTAAATAGATTAGTGAATTTTTTAAAAATTAGCTTCTCAGAATAGGCAGTCTAGTGCTAAGACACTCTGCTCCCCACTTACCACCGATTTCTGAAGGCATTACGTGTTAAGTGGCGGAAATCAACTTCAGCTTTTACCTCGACACCAGAGTGAAGTAACGAAAATGTTCCTCCAGTGGGGACCGAATCTGTCGCGCCTACATAATCAGCTACAGGCTTGTGCTTCTGCACTACTGGCCTCAACTGGACCAGATTAGATTTCAAATGTTATATTTTTTTATTTAATTCATATAACTAATAATGGGCAGGCAAAAGCAAATATTAAAGTTAAAAACGACAGAACAAATCGTTTAAACGATTACACAAACCACTGCCCGTATTAGTCACAATACTCCAACGTGCGTCCGTCCGGAGACGATCTATCAGCAGGTACGCGAGACTACGCCCCAGCGCTGTCAACGGAGCGCGCGTGCGCGTTAATTATCACGCCCGTATCGTAATTATATATTGTGCACCCTGTTTAATGATGTGAATGTTGTGACGTAGTTATGTTACTATATGCTGTAATGGTGGGTATGTTAGTTCCTTGATTTGAGCTACGGGTGCGTGGAGGTTGGAGTAGTTTTATAAGAATACTTTAGCTCAATTAAGTGTAGGTTCACGCTTTTTTCCCCATAGCCTGAACGGTTCCCCACTTTCAGTAAATTTTTTGGGACACTGCGTGTTGAGTGGAGGAACTTGACGCTGAGAGGATTAAGTACTTTATGGCCAATATCAAATGCCTGCAGAAATGTTCAAATTATTGTGACAAGATAACACGTTTTGTTTGGGAAATGTAAATAAAATGTTCATATTAGTAAAATGCTTATAATAATATTAATTTTAAAAATAAATAGAACAAACGATGCATGAAATTTTAAGAAAGAAACACCTGTACTGTAGAAGCGAAAACAATAATATTTTGGAAGACAGCCTGAACAATCACACAATACATATTATTTGACAGTAATAGTATTGTAGTTTACGTCGGAAGTAAATTATTTTTGCGCACTGCACTTTTGGCTCTATGGCAAGAAGTGGCCAAAAGTAAACGTATGAATTGGAAATAGGGCCGTCTGCGATGCCACAATCATCTGAACTGTAAATTATGCCTGCGCAATGGGAACACGCATCTTACAACCCGGCTTTCAGCCAATACTATAAAGTTGATGTAATGATGATGCCGAGCAACGAGGTTTTAAATATTCACGTAGTAGAATAGTTATTTATTAATACAAGTCTTTTTGTAAGTAAACATTGGAGTGCCCAAATGTCGTGCTGTTTTTCAGCCACCGGGTCTATTCCATGGTAGTATCTATAGGGCAAGGGAGACGTGGGCGGGGGTCGTCGACCCAGTGCAGAGAGCGGTACGCGCCCTGCCAGAGAAAACGGCAGAAAACCTGCCGAAGGGCGGCAGCACGTTATCCGCATTTAGCTCTCGCTCGCGGCGCTGAGTCACCGGCCCGCGAATAGCGGCGGTTTGTTTGTTGCACCGCGCTCCCGGCTCTCCCGAGTATTTCGAGAGGCAGTTCTCGCCGCTCGGCCGCCGCGCTCGCACGCCATGCCCCCGCTGCCCGCGCGCCCCTCGCGCCTGCACCGCCGCGACGCCGGCGTCCTCACGCTCAGGGACACGGTCAGCTGTAGTTGGATATTTTACAGTGAGTGTCGTCTGTCGTCGTCATCTACACACTGAGTTCAGTTCAGCTCGCCGTTGGTTCATGTTTTTGCGTTAATCTAAATATTTTTACAGTTTTTGTAAATTTCCAATCCAATTAGGTCCATCCAGAAATGAGAGATTTTATAATAGACAGAATTTATAATAAGATGTGTTTATCATAATATCCATATTGTTTATTGTTATTTATTGTACAAAGTAGATTGCCAGTATTGTTAATGGTGCTACAAGTGTTTAAGTTGAATTGTGCATTATAGTAGCAGCCAAACCTCATTTATCTTACTGCTGCCATCTATTTGCGGGAAAAGGAATCATATACTGAAAACTGAAATCTAGGTGAAACGTCTTACATCAGCAACCCGAAGTAAATTTAACTCTTTGACGTATTAACCCTAGCGTATATTGTACTTTTAATTATTTAATGTCCAAACATGACTTGTCGCGTTTGTTTAATATACGATCTGATAGCTTATATTTGATAATTACTCATTTAAAAATGGATTTCATTGTTTGCGAAAAAAGTAAAATATACTTAAAACGTCAAGTTTCCTTGTTCTAATGACATGAGGCTGTCATCCACGTGCACATATAATAAGTAATCTGTAACCGTAATTAGTGTTGGTGTTTATCGGATGGACGCCAAAAGTTGGTTTGGATTTATGTGAATATTGCCTTCACTGCAAGTTCCGTGTTGTAAATCATGCACATGAATATGTTTCGTATTGTTTGTTTACAGAATCATTGTACCAAATACTGCACCTAAATTAAATCTTTTATAAATATGTATTTTAAAAAAATCGCTTTATCATAAATATTTGAAAAGATTTCTCCAATTAGGTGTTCCGCAAGGAAAATAGTTCGTTTAAAAACATTCTACCAAACTTTAAATCCATAGTCCAATTCTACCCTCTGCTTTTCTACTCTTATAATATATATTTTTCTGCTTGCGTCACTCACGGTCATCACGTCAGGAAACAAGTTGCATGAAACACTGAGTTTCTACCCTGTCACGTAGAAAGTAAGAGAAAGAAAGACAATTATGTTATCCTAATTACTACAATATTTCCAAAAAGTTTCCTTGATAAGTATACAAAACATAAGGATGGAATGAATTTCAATATGGATGATTTTTTGCATTCTTGTCTAATTATTAAAAAACTGTTACTAGGTTATTATGTAACCATTACAGAACTGTAAGGTATAAGTACTAATACTGAGTAATAGATTTCAAACATGACACTACACACTTCTTTTTGATAATGTGGTTAAAGAAGTGTCTTCTACACGGGTCTTAATATTCTGCCATATAAATATTTAATAATAATTAAATTTGCAATAGCAAAGATATTGTTTACCATAATATTAGTACCATCTTCCAAGAACATATTTTTGTCTGCGTCCCGACTTCAGGCGGAAAGTGGAGATTTAAACATGTTACCACTAGGTTCTCGTTCGTAGCTCTTTTCATCTCTCTCTCATCTTTGTACGGTAGAACATATTTTCACCTTTCAAACAAAAAAACTAAATCAAAATCTGGAATCTACTATGGTATATAGACATTGGGTCTGTATAGACAGACATACAGACCCAAATACCCTTCTGTTTTCGTGTCAAAAATGTAAAGCTTCATATTGTCCAATATTTTATTAATTTCTCAACAAGTATTTTTTATTAAAGGTAACAGTAGCGGGTCGACCCCCGCGGAGGGCGGCGCGCCTCCGCCCACAGAACCCGACCCTGACCTGGACTCCATGCACATGATGCTCGATCCTCACTTGAGGCCAATATCTCCGGACCTTAATAATGAAGAGTCGAAACGAATATTTGAAGAACATAAGCAATTGGCACAGGAGTATCTCAAAGTAAGTCATGTAAAGTAGTGCCTTTTGACTTTTTGTTAAGTCTCATTTGAGTGCCGTGCTATGGTTATGCGACGAAAGCTTTTCTGTTAATAAAAAACAAAAAATAAACCATAATTTCAGACTTTATCATATGTGTAGCCTAAAACAACTATAAATTGTTAATGTTGTATACTTTTACGACATTAATGATACTAATAAACTAATTTCCTTTCTCACATTAAACAAGAAACATTAAATTAAGCAAATCTTCATCAGCACCATAGTATTGTCGTGATGGTCTATTTATAGAGGTATTGCAAGCGCGTTGTTGTTGCCTTCAACACGTGCTGTATACTTTGTACCCGCCGAGACCGGCTCCTACCAAATAGTCTAGCTACAATGTTGTAAAATATTGCTCTGTCATACTTTTCTTTATATGTTTTGGTTAATTTTAAGTCGGTTTTAATGTTTGGAAGTATATCTTTCTGTGTTCGGTATATCTTATTCTCCGTCTCTCCCATGATTTTTATATATATTGTTTTCGTGCTATACAATATTAATTTCTACTGAAAGCATTTATTGTAACATAACTGCAATAATTATGTATTATTTTGTGGATTTTATATACCTTAGTGAGAATATTTAATGACTCCTGTATCACCATGTACTCGCATATGTAGACTGTTAGGTCGTAGTGATAAATACGTTAATTAATATTTAGTCTTACTTCCAAACTTTTAACCACAAGAAGAAAAGAAAAATACATTTTCTCTCTCAATTTAACAACCACTTCATATAATGCTATAAAACTGTATTCTTATAAAGAATTAAATTTTAACTATTGCTTTCGTTTCAGATACAAACTGAGCTGGCTTACTTGAGTAAGCACAAGTCAGAGCTAGAGGAGCAGATGGACGACGATGAGCTCCGGCAGAAGAGAGAAATTATACAACTTGAGAAAGAAAAGGTAAAATAAAGTATTTCTTTTATTACTGCTAATGCTAACATTAGCAGTAATGAAATGACGCAATCGAGAAATGTCTGACTGTAATCGTGACGGTTATGGGCCTGATCACCACTCCGGGGAATGATTATATATTAGAATTATGTCCATATCCTCGGTTTGGTAGATAAAACGCTGTTAGGAATTCCGATTTGCTACTTTAATTTAAACACGCTTTTCATTGCTAGCTGTGGCTTCATGCATTAAGCTGGAGGCAGATCATGCATTAGGCTGCTTGGTATAAAGTCTGCCTTCACCACACATTGCCAAATTTTGGAGACATTGAGCTTTTTTCCGTTACCAGAGCGTGAAAATGAAAATAACTCTTTTCTCTTATTAATTAATAGAACAGTTCTAGAACCGTGCTAACTTTTAACAAATATTCATTCATTATTTGATAACCTGTCTGTTCGGCTATATATCTCGGAATATATCTTATATACTATATGCCTACCGTGGTACATGCGGGATTCAGCCAGCATACAAGCCAATAAAATATATAAAACTATGAACTGTTATACTTAATTTCCAGGATTCGTTAATCAAACTGTACTGCACGCTAAAGAAGCAATGTGCACGCGCAGACGGCGACTGGCTTCTCGCGCCCGACGCGCCGCACGAGTGACGTCACCACTGACACTATGTTAGGGCCACTACTAAAGACAAGGCATTTAATATATGCTTGCACGTGGGGGGGGGACCCCCCTTGAATGTGTACCAACAAAAAATTAAGAAGAAAACCTTTACAAAAAATATCACTACAAAATTAATAAACCAATGTCGTCATATTTTCATTGTCTTAATTATTGATGACAATGGTGGTTGTTTTTACTATTGAATTAAGTTGGGTTTTGTGTTTCTAGTCAAACTGAACAGGGATACATTGTGCATTTCTTTATTTAAGGTGTTCCCTACGTTTTCTTTACTTTTTTTTGAGGCCGTCGTTGCGAATAGATAAATTTGCTTAAACTAAGTAAATCTTCATTTCAGACCATGTTGCTCATTTGGTGCAATAACGACATATTTACGAAACGTAATCAAAATTTGGAAATAATCTTTATCCCATACATTAGCATAATTATACCACTTAGTTATTCGAAATAAAGCAATATGCACATTTTCCACTTATACTCTTCTTTCAGACTATTATATCCATACATATGAATTTTATAGTTAAAGAGTGTTACAGATACAAAATTTTTTTTATTTATTTTCCTATGAAAATATAAATTGCTTACAAAAGATTTTTTTAAATATTTTGTTTTCAAATTAATACATTTAATTATTTGTAAACCAACTGTAACTGACGGCCTTAAATATCGTAAAAATTTAAGTAAAATTGAACAAATGTAGTGCAGTGCGAAGGACTTGTTTTAGTAGTATGTATATTGATCTCAAGTCAGACGAGCCTTGGGGACTTTACAGGAACTTTTTTTTTATTCTATTCTATGCTGTTACGTCCATTTTCTGTTTTTGTATGCTTATTGTTTGACGTCACTGCCTAGCTCGTGTATGGATCTTCCATACAATATTTTTGTTCCGTTTGTAACTAATCTATAGTGGTAGAGAAACGATTTTTAACAAGTACTTCTTTTATTTTCATGAAAGGCACGTTTTAGTGCCATTTTGTGGATTTTTTTTATTTTATTTAAAACATTATAGGGCATTTTTATAAAAAGAAATCAATTTGTATTTAAATATGTGTGTATGCTATATTGGATTATATTTATTTAGGGTAGTGATTAGTGTTAAGTATTGTTAAGTTTAATAAATAGATACAAAACTATTTTGTTTTTTAATCATCTTCCGCCACTAACACGCTATAGTTTTTTGTGACAAAATGGACACCAATGGGTAACTCTGACAAAAAATATTTGCCTTTAAAAAATATCTTTACTTATTCATTTTATTTTTACTAGTATAAATTTGGTTTTTTAAACTATTATTTAGCCCTTTGTGAATTCAGAGTATTTAAAGAAACAGCTTCGTTTCAAAGAAGTTATAAAGCTATCCTTATAATATTATTCATTTAAAAATGTAATAGCCCCTCGCAAACCAAAATCAAATAGACAAAAAAAAGAAATATCATAGGATAGGATTAAATTAAAAACAAGATATCAGTCATAATATTTATTTTCAATTTATAAGTATTTTTCAATATATCTGTCTATTGGAATGATGAATGTGTCACATATCATACAAAATTAAACAAATTGAATTTGGCACCTACTCATGTTCAAAATTGTATAAAATAATATATACGAGATTCTGTTCTTAACAAATAAATGCTTTTTCGATGTGAACACCGACTGGACGAAAGTTTATATAAACTATTTACAATTACATATATAACTTGCGGATCTATTGAGAAAATGGTTAAACCGGCTCTTACACATTCAACTGTTTTACAATTAACATTAGTAACACAATATTTGTATAGTTTTTGTGATGAAACATAACATGCCAATTAGTCTAAGGTAGTCATTAATTAAATTATATTCATTTTATCATCTAAAAATATCTATTGATATGGTAGAAATATTAAATATCATTAAAATAAATAAAAAAAATATGCCATTTCAGTTATAAAATAAAATCACTAATTTGTTATAATTTAAAAATAAATAATTCGTCGCTGAACGGACAAAGGCCTCTTGTCTGAAATACTCCTAATGTATACAATAAAATAAAATGTTTTAAAAATAAAGCATCCTGTATCACTGAGGTTATGAGAACTAGAAATACATAGAGGTGTACTGATATAAACAATAAACAAGTTATTAATTTCAGCATAGTGTGTATAAAGCTCAAAATATAAAAATGGCTATAAAGATACATTATTATTATTATTATTTATAATAATATACAACAAAGTTGAAGTCTGTCCTATACACCTCAGGGTTACAATAACGCTTTACACAATATATTCATATAAAATAACGTACATCTATATATTTTCGTTGTGAGGGCTTGAAGTATTTAATAAAATTCAAATATGTCCTCAATATAAAAGCTTCAAGTGAATTTCAATTAAAATTATATCCATCAAACTACTACTATTCTACAGACGATATGCACTAAAATATATTATCAATTACTTGGTTCTTATCTGTAATATTAAAAATGACACGAGCTTATATTTTTGAGACATTAATAAATTTAAGGCAACAGACGAAATGGAAATTATTGTTAAAACTGCGTGCTTAGCATATTAAAGGGAAGGAACATACATAGTTAACATATCGTGAGTTTTATATGAGAAAATATTGAATTATTATAAATATTTTGTCACAGTTTCAACAATAATTCTTAAATTATTACTCAACTCCCCACTCGCAAACAAACAACAGTGTCTGAGCCGCAAGAAGCATAAATACTTCATACAGAATTATATTAAATTTTAAAACTGGCAACATTATTTATTAAGTTATAGCGATAACAATTATATAGCAATATTGAAGATAATATAGAGCTCGGATGTGTAATAGACATATAATATGTAACTAGTAATATGTAACTAAACCTATTTAACAATATCAATATAAGAATCTATAAAGTGTGTGTGATATAAAAAGGCAGTAGAAGAATTTCAGTTGTATAAAGAAATAAAAACTAGCACCGCTATCAACAAATTACTAAATTTGAGCTATTAAAGTTTTGCTAAGACTGTTTATTGATTGAAAAAAAAAACTGTTTTAAAAAATTATGTACGAAAGTATAATTTATCTATTTAAATTATATTTAATAATGTGGCCAAAGTAGCAAAAGTTTAAGTAGGCACTTTTAATTTCCTATTGCGCAAAAAGAAAATACAGAAAATTGTCTGTGAATTGACATTAAATATGTACATTGTTTTATAACACAGTAAAGAATTGATTTTAATCATGAAAATCATATAATATACACAGATCTACGCTAAAGCTACATAATTTGCGCGGCTTCATATATAAAGGGTGAGCATTAATATAAATAATCTCAACAAGCGAACGGTCATGGAGGGGAGTATTGCTATCAATTTACAACCGACAGTTATAAAAGATTGAATCATTCAATATTTTCATAGAAAGAAATAGAAAATAGTCATTTTCGTCATAAATATAAGTATGTAGGTAAGAAAATATCTAGATACTTGATTGGAGCAAAGTTTACACATACATTACAAAATAATCTCACAAGAGGGTTTAGGAAACCAGTAATTTGTTAAAATTTTAATACAGCCCTATAATATGTCATAAGGTGAGATTTGACAGATTAAAAATGCGCTCAATATATGCAAGTTTAAGCAATTATAAAATAAAAAAAATTACATAATTTTTTTTTTTGAGTAATAAGAGAAAATGTATTATTGTTGTGAATTACACAAATATATATAATTATGAATTAATTATTTCTTTTAAGTTACATATCAAATTAGTCAAATTACTAGTAGGCCTTAGAAATACAAAAAGATAGTAAAAAATTATATAATCTCAGTTCAATTCTTTAAGAAAGAGGTTATACAATATAATATAATCTCAATATATATTAAAAGTGGCAAGTATCTGTCAAATCTCCCCAAAACACAGGACATAGGGTAAACCTCAGTATTGCCCACTTATAGTGTTTGCCCCATTTAAGAAAAAAAATATAGATCATTTACTGTTCATCATTTAAATTCGGTTATAATTCTAAAACTACATGGTTGTTATTTATTTTTAGTAAAATTAAATTTGACATATTGGCAACACTTATAAGGCGTTACTTCAAAATAAAAATTTATTATATATTTCACTATTTTTGCAAGAATTAGATTTTAAAAGTATTAGATATACTAGGTTTACCCTAATTCATTAATTATACATTCAAAAACCTACGCTAAGTAAACTCCGAAAGACCAAACAAAATACACGACACAAGTTCGAGTTTGAGCAACGAGTGACTAAATTATATATAAGATAAGATGTATTGTCAACGATTCACAGGACCGTGTCGATAGTCTAATTAGAATAATGATATAAAATATCAGATATAGGAATAAGAAGTTAAATATTTTATCTAACGACAGGGGAAGACGTTTATGGTCTATCGTTGTCGAACCTGTAAACAAGAAATTAGTTGTCAGTATTATTTTTTTATTTAAAATATGAAGTAAAACTATAAATTCCTTAATAATTTATTGTATTTTATCTTTGTATAACATGATCAAGCTGTCTTAAATAAACATATAATTGTTTTCGTACAAATGGACGAATAACTCAATATAACACCAACCGATTTCAATTATTCTTTTTTTAATAGGAATATAATTATACACTTCAATAGTTTAATGAGAGTTTGGTTAGGTTACGATTATGGAATCCGGTAAAATCGGTATTTTTTGTGAAAAATTATAATTATTTATTTTCTTTATAAAAGTGAAACTAAATAACTCGCTTACTTCTCCGCAGCGTTAAACGCCTTGCTAGCTGCGCTGGCGGCGCGCCTGCCACTTGAAGTCGACCTGCATGAGCCACTGTTGCCCGCGCGAGCGGTCGCAGGCGCGCAGCAGAGGCTTCCACACGTCCGCCGCCTCCGGCTTGTCGAGGCACATGCCCGTGTTCGTGTGTTTTATTGTGCGCGTCTATAATACATACAAACTATATAAGAAATATTCTTTATGGCACTTTTAACATATAAGAATACACAAAATTTAAAGGTTTTCCTTATAGTTTGAAATCGATGATCATTCTATTGAAAAAGAATTATCGTTTAATGTGCAAAATAAATTATGTTCTGGGTAGCGCAACACTACAGTTAAAAGTATTTTTATTAAAAAAAATTATGTCAAATTAAAAGAACCCAATATATTTTTTAACTTTTATAAAAAAGGTAAACAATATGACATGTATGAATTGATTGTTTCGTTAATGCACTGCTTGAAAAAATACTATGTCGGTAATATGAAACATAACATTTGATATCTTAAATAAGCATGTCATCCGGTCCCTAGTAAAATAAGCAAGTGCAAAGATACCTTGGTGTCGTAGGTCCACTCCTGGTTGCCGCGCATGCCGTGACAGCGTATCAGCTTGATGGGCCCGCGCGGGTGCGCCGCGTCCAGGCAGTTGTCGTCCGACATTATTTGTTTACGCTTTGTGTACGCGAACACCTGGAGGAAACAATTATTTATATACGATGTATAAAACCCCCTGGGGGATCAAATACTTTTGCTCATAATAATATTTTTTTCTAGTTTACCCAAAGCACAATATATGTTGTGAGCCCATAACAAACAATCTCTAAAATAACACAAAAGCAAAGATTATTTTAATTCTATTATAAGGCTATTATATAAATAATAAATTGCGATATTTTAGAAAGTGTGTAATAACCTGATTTCCACCCATTCCATGGCAATATCCCATGCCGAGCGGCTGTCCCGCCTTCCCGCCGAGCGTGTCGAGACAGTTGGACGTTTCCGCGTTACGAATCTGAAAGTTATAAAAATAATAATCATATTTTAAATATAATAATTAACACATCCATTACTAATCCTATATACATACTGTGCTAATCGTATTTTATATATTACATACAATAAAGCTATAATCATAAACCATTGGGTGAAATGAACTATTTTATATTTTCAATTTACTCATTCGGAACGGAAGTGTTTGAATGGGCACTGAGTTAACACTAGGTTCCCAGGTTCCCTCTGCCTACCCTGCAATGTGCGGGATACAGCGTGAAGCTAAAATTGTTCAAAATTGTACGTATAAATATCAACAAAATAACGTTAAAATAAACTTACTTCTCCAAGATAATAATAATCCAAAGGCATCTGGCTTTCAGGATATATGTTCTCTAGATACCATCTAAAGCTTTTGCACTTTAGTCGTTCCCGCAGAGCTCTGCGCTCGCTGACGTCACCGACGGGCACATTTAATGCTCCTGTTCACGTTAAAATTATTAAATTGTTTAAAATAAAATCAAAATATTATATTAAATCAATGTTTTAGAAAATAAAAGTAGTTCTAGGCTAAAAAATATTCGTAAAGTTTTATATTTTACATTTACGAACGTTTAATTAAAATTTGTCAAAAAATACTTTTATTACCACAGTAAAGAAAAAAAATGGATTTTGCCCAATAAATAATTATTAATATGAAAGTGTTAATATTAATGATATTATGATACTAGTAGTTATTGCGGCGGCATTAATAAAAAGCTGTTCAGCCCAATAGCATGAATAAAACACGTCACGTTAAAAAAAATGTTAGAACACCTTGTTGTTGTTATTTAGTTAATATAAAAATATTATAAAACAAAAATAATATAAAACATACGTGCGAATATATAATTCATATAAATAAGCCACTGTTTTTCTCTCTACCTTCTCTACTTTCCATCTTATGAGAATTATTAAAAAAATATATATTAATTAATTATTATTAACGAATGAAAGAGCGACAAAAACAATGGTTTTCATTAGTGTTAAAACGCATAATGTCAATTGGAGGGCTGTATTAAAAAATAAATATATTTTTATATACTATAATATAGTAAAGTAGTTATGTATACCATAAACTGATTTTTATATCATAAAGTAAAATAAGAAAACTAATAATATTTACTCCTAAACGATATAATCAAGAGGGTAGGTACAAATATTAAGCTATAATTTTATAACCCGGAAGCTATCGCGCCATACAAATGGATCATTCGCGATAGATTTTACTGTTAAAATTACATAATTAGTATAAGATAGTTGTTTTGATGAGTTATTTCTTAAAAAGTACACACTTAATATATGTACTTCATTTATAATCTATAGACGGTTTTATATTTGGTATTCAGATGTCAAACTTTTCTTTTTATTCTGCATGTTTTTTTTTCATAACATTACTCGCGACTGTTTTCGCTTCAAACGACCGCGCGCCATTAACGGTTGACGCTTAATTTTGGTTAATGTACGCGTATAAACTAGAGAATTCATCTCTACCTTACAATTTTATATAAGAAAGATCTTTTAAAACGAACCAAAAAAAACAAATTCAATTAAAATAAAAACTTGTAACAGCCCTCTAACTAACATAACACGCTCAATCACGCAACATCAAACACCTGGGTTAATATTGTAGTAGAAATGTTTCCAGTCGTCCAGCCACACCTCCGCGAGGCGGGCGTTGTTGTGGTTGACCACGCGGCCGGTCCCGCCCGGGAACGAGTACGGCGTGGTCTTGCGGAACACGTGCCCCACGTGGGAACACGGCGATATCTCGAGAGTGCCCCCGCACATCCATACCTGCCCCCGCCGTTATATTATTGCAACGGCAATTCGGCTTTTTGTTTACGGATATAACAGTGTAGGCAGAGGGAACCTAATTAGCCTCACGGTATGGTTATAACAGTATAACGGAAGTATGGTTGAAATGAGTCATTATAAAGAAAAATATTTTTTGTATCGCTTCCTACTAAAGGTATTCGCGTCGAGGACAAAATTGGGCATACTTTACTTTTATATGGAAAAGTAGTGTAGAAAGCTATTATTTTTATAAGAATATTTCTTTTATATTATTCAATTCATAAAATACGTTCGCAATTCGTACGCATTTGCGTAACGTGTGTGTTAAACACACGTCATACAATTTTACGCACCAATGATAGGCAAAATAACCAATTTTAAAAAAATATTATTTCAAGAACTATAAAAGAATTTGTGTAATGAAAATTGTCTTTACACAAATTCATTGGCGTGTTTCTATTTTTTTTTCGTTTTAGTTTTAGTATTTACAAGTACCTAACAGAATATATGAAGAGTATCAAATTTTAAAAATAATGATTGCCAATAAAAACTCTATTTGTCAGCCTCACCAAGGCCCGTATTAATAAATCGCTCTCAAGTCTAAGACCGATCTTGAGTTGCAATTTTCATAAATTATATATCTATGAACGAACTATGAACTTACTGAAATGATCAACTAGTTTTCTCATCCAAGAAAACCAGAACGTCATTCACTTCCATATAATTTTATAGCATACAATAAACTTTTTAAATATACGATATAAATAAATATCCGCATTTATCTGTAAGCCGTATTGCCGTTGCAATTACTGTTACCCGAGTTATTTGTGGAACATACACTACTGATAGCTGTTTATTACGCCTATGTTATAATTCATTAATAATACTTCAAAATATGATATTAGTTAAGCAAATGTTACACATAAATAATATTTTACATAAATTATAAATATAATAAATAGATATCAGTATAAAAATTAAGACTATATCAGTAACAGGAAATCCCCAAAACGTCTTGAACTAAAATTTTAATATTATAATTATAATGATAATAACAATGAATAAAAACAAAATTAGTAATAACAATTTAAAAGATCGACACAGCCTTTTATTACTACAGTTGTGTAAATAATACCTAAATCTAATACAAATAATTAAAATATAACAATAATAAATATGTATTAGTAGGGTCATGGTTATAAATGGCGGTATCGAAAATAAATTATATTATTAGATATTTATTGATTTATTTAAACATATATAGATGGACGTGTACCAACATACGTGTGGGAATAAACATAAACACAACAATATCGACAACAATCCACAAAAATCCCATTATTCTATTAAGCCATGATACAAAAGTCATGGCAGATATATTTTTATATAATAAAACCTATATATAACCTATAATGTAAACACGGAATAAATAATGCATTTATTTAATGAACAAAATAAATATAATAAATTTGTTTTTAATTCTCAAATATCTCGAGATACGTAAGAGATGACGTGAAATTTACACAATTGTTTTTGTGTTCGATGGTTAATTTCCATGACAAAGTTGTAATTACAAATAAAATGAAACCCATTATTCTTGAATAAACATATTTGTATAGAACAAGAAACTGTAATTAACAATCAGCACAATAGTCGTTTAACTTAATAAGCCTGCTTTGTGATATTTGAAAATATTGACTATATAACTGTTATGATTACACTGTATCCCACACACAGCAGGGTAAACAGAGGGAACCTATTGTCAAGACACTCCGTTCTCCATTTACCGCCAAATACCGAGAATATAACAGTTATAAAATACTTTAATATATCTGCCATGGCTATAATTAAAAAAGAATTGCTGTGGGCAATAAATATTCCATATAATAATCAAATCAAATATCGACCAAACTTCATTGCTTCTGCATTGAGAAGAAGCTAAGTGAACTGAAAATTATTAGGCGAAATAAAAGGAGAAAAAAAAAAATAAGCACAGCTAAAATGAAGGCAATATTCTAAAATAAAAAAAAAACACACAGAAACAACAGAAAACACAGATAAGTAAATATAAATTAGTAGTGGCATGCGTAAGCGTTTCGATTTTAGCCCGATCTCGGATTCAGAGAATGGACTGGCCTCGACAGAAAGACATTTAAAAAAAAAAAGGCATATGCAGCCGCAATGGTTAATGTTTGTTAGAAAGCCGACTCATGTTAATGACACGCTCACAAGATGAGGTTAAAGGTTATCCCAAGCCACAACAATACTTTATTAAAACTTCGCGAGTACTAACATTTTGCAATTGGTTCTATATTAAATAAAAAAAGTACAAATAAAAACACGATAATTGTTTATAAGATAAACGCTATTTAAAAGACAATCACCTAAAACGAGAAGTTTAATTTGAAACGTTATCATTTTATTAGGTCCGTAGTAATTATTTGTGTACACAGTTGCTAACTAGTAAAAATTGTGAATGACATCAATGAAACACGTGACAAAGAAACTTTTAGATAACATTTTCAGATGAGATTCAATTCATACTAATGCTATCTTTTAAAGAGACTTAACTTGTTAGCGTTGTTTTTACAGTTATAAAAAATTACTGTAGCAACAAACTTAGAAAAAATACAAAATTTTATCATAGACACGTGTACAGACCTATCTATGTGTACAGACCTATCTATGTGTACAGACCTATCTATAAAAAAAGTCTTATCAACCTCAACCAACAAAAACAAAACCGCGAAACCAATGCAAAACATTACTACCCCGCAACAGGGTGTCGAACCTGGATTCATGGCGTAATAGAACTCGCCCCACTCGTCCATCCACACCTCGGCGACGCGCGCCGCGTTGTGCAGCACCACGTTCTGCACGCCGCCGGGGAACGAGTACGGGGACTTGTCGCGGAACACGTGCCCCACGTGCGAGCACGGGACTATCTCCAACCGACCGCCGCACTGCCATACCTTTGTGCCCCCACAGGTTTATTATTTAACCCCAATTCATATTCTAAATCATTTTAATTTTGATATATCTGCTTCGAGCAACCTTTGTCTAGGCTAAGTTTATTACTGTTAATTTTAAAAGTAACAAAATGAGCTTTTATTAAGCACACTAAGGCTTGCTATAAATATCAAAAATCTAATTTAATGCTAAAAATAAATCTATACATTCTTAAACCATCTTACTTTTACAATATGGATGAAAAGTCTGCTACCAAGTGGATTTGCTACAAAAATGCACATGAAAAACGAATTACATTTTCACAAAAAAAACAATATAAATAAATAAATAAAATATTATTCCTATATCCATATAATAAGTATACGATACCCGGAAGCTCATCTCCAAGTTTTCTCCACCCCATATGTCCATTCCCTGGTCGTAGGAACCGATCTTGTAGAAGTAATCCTTGTCGATAGCGAACAGCCCGCCGGCCATTGTTGGTGTGCGCAAGGGAGCCGTGCGGTCTCCGCCGCGACGGGCCATTTCGCGTTCTGGCACCCGATACCTGGCAAGGAAATGGCAGTTTAAAATTAAATTTCAGGTCATATAAATCTGTAATTTAGAAGATATGCTGAGTAGTATGGTACCTACCATAGTTGTCTTGAAATAACCAAATCAAATATAAATTTGTTTTTCCTGCTATTTGGTTTAATAAAGTGAGAGGTAAAGTATTACGGTAAATAATAGGCATTTTTAATTTAAACCTATTACAGAATTTATCTCTTGTCATTATATTCCAATTACATATAATTTTGTACTGTCAACATAGATCGTACTATGATAGTTTGATTTCGTATAAATTATAGATTATAATATTTTTCTAATATCTAATTTATGTGTAACTTCAATATTTATCAAGCATTTGTATCTACAAATATGAACATGTTTTCATATCACTAGACGAGATGCTATTAGTAGATTTGTATTTATCCTTCTAAAAGGTATGATGTTATGAATAATGAAACTAGCATAGGCAAGTTAATTCACATAAAATTAGTTATTTATTTTAACCCTCAGAATCTTATTATTGAATAATGATTATTTTAATACATTAATTATTTTAAATTTAGTCTTACTACTTTTTTAGTCCATCACTCTTTTAACATAAGAATTGCTTAATGAATGTCAGGCAATTCGTTTCAACTTTCTGGTCAGTCATTAGAGCATTTTTCCACTTTTATTACGATTATCTGGTTCTGATAATATTTTCAAATTGAAATACGGGCACTCGATATTATTTATATATTTTATATTCTTTACATAGTATTAAATATTTATCTAAGATTTCTTGAGTTACCATTTTCATTCTTAAATTACATAACTATGAATGAAAATGGCAGACTTAGTGCGATTTATAAATACGGGCCTAAGAACGCAATTAATTTTAGAGCGGTTAAATAATTAAAGACGAAGATTGACGATTTAAGAGGAAGGTTTATACCTAATTTATATTTACGATACATGCATATATGATAGCAAGTCTTACGTTTACTCGCTAAAGAGCGAAAATACGAAAAAACCTATTCGTCTTTTTCGTTTCGTTTCGTTTTCGTTTCCTTTTAGTTTGAATGTGTACCTACATTTTTTTAAATTAGTGTATTTTAATATCTTAGAAACCGTAACTGACAATATAAGTACAACAGAGAGTAAGAAATAACAAAAATCACACAAACACTAAATAACAGGAAAAAGTATTAAAAATCTAGACGCATATACTCCGATTCCTATTTGTATAAATATTTTTTTCCCTTTTGACGTAATCTTAAATAACCTACTACTATCTAGAGATCTTTGATATACTTTTATATATTTAGCATAATTCATCCATAAAAATAATATAAATATATTTTGCTTTAAACAGTCCATTGTATGGTTAGTTCTTTAAAAATTACAATCCATCCAATAACAAAAAAATTGCTAACATTTATATCCCGGAACCTGAGAACTTGGGAACCTACTATTAAGACACTTCGTTCTCATTAGGACACTTTCATTCTCTAATTTCCGTCAAATTCTGGAGGTATTGCATGATGCGGAGCTCAACGTCGCGCTTTGCCTCATTTCCAGTTAGTTAGTCAGTCAATTTACATTATTAAAAATCAATTAAAAGGCAATTATTAAAGTATTTTAAGTTAATAGCAATTTCAATGACATCATTTTAACATTATAGCACCTATCTATTGATTCAATGTGATAACAAGGTTTTCTAACTAAATAGATATCTTAGTGTAGAATCGCGATAATAAATTAATTAATATATATAAATTATTATTACTGTTTTAATAATACGTCACCCGTAAAAATGTACATGTAGACATAATGGCGATGTCTTATCTAGCGATTGTACAAATTTACTCAAATGATAATGATAAAGGCAGTCGTGGCCAGTGCAACAGCGTCTGACTGGCTGTTGACGATAGAGTTTAGAATAGAACCCACTACCTTCACGTTATTGGTTAAATCCTCTCTAGGGAATCATTTATTATATAATTTTTATTTCTTTTTTTAAGACCGACGGTCAGTTTGGTCATCAAATCGAATCACATCTCGGATATCTGACAGAAATTGGGGAAAGAAGCGTTAAGCTCTTAACTCGGTTTCCTGCGGGAAAACGCGTGAAGCTATTTTTTTTATAATCATAGCAAACAAAAACAACAATTGTTTACAACACGCATAGTCTCCGTATACATACGTATAAGTCTAGAAATATTATATACTTGTAAAATAATCTGCTTTTGCATCCGTTACAGTTCAACAATAGAATCTATAACGACAAGTGTGTAGGTAATTAAAAATAAATATCATTACAAAGTTAGAATAAACATTCCAAAAATAAGAATATTTACGTAGGTAATATAAGATTTGTTTTAATTTGTTGTCTTATCGCTCTAATGAAATTATAAATATCTGTACTCTGTACTGCTGGAAATAATTGTATTTTAATTATAAAAATAATTATTAATAATTAGGATATAATGAGTCTCTATGCAAAGTTTAATATAGGTTGTAATAAAGAACTAGGTAGCCTGCATATCGACGGTCTCTACGTATAAATGGACATGTCAAAATATAAAGTTTACTAACTAAATGAATATTCATGTTGCTTTTAAAATTTTAAAATAAAATTATAAATAAAATATATACTATATATTTGTTTATAATTTTATTTATTTTTTAAGAGCAAGACGAATCTTTATTCAGTTTTCTTCTCTTTCTTTATTCGTCTTATTCAGTTCCGTAAACCTTCTCACAACTTCTTCAACATGTTCTTTCTTCAACATATCATATACAGGGTGAGTCATATTGAACTTTCCGGTTTTGGAAGGACGTTGCACGAAGAAGGGAAGGAGTAGAAGAGTGGGGATGGTGTCATTAGACGCGCCATGACATGCAGTTTTAGTGTGAGCAATGGCTTGGTCGGGACAACATCGTGCGTTCGTAGTTGAAGAGTTTATTAAAAATGGCGGCTCCGTGATCACAACACAGCGTGCGTTCCGTTTACATTTTGCTATTGGTCGACGTGATCCCATTCCCACTGGACCAACAATCAGAAATTGGGTATCAAATTTTAGAGCAACATCATCAGCATTAAAAACAAGACCACAAGGCCGAATTAGGACGTCAACGTCAGCGGAAAACGTGGATAGAGTGCGGGCTTCAATTCAACAATCCCCTCGGCGTTCTGTTCGAAAACATGCCGCTTCACTAGGATTATCTTTCAGTAGTGTCCGCAGAATACTGCATAGAGACCTTAAATTTCACCCATACAAGATTCAGGTAGTGCAAGAATTAACAGTTAGAGACTTAGACACACGAACAAATTTATGCCGCGACATTCAGCAGATCCCCCGCACTGCTGTTTTGATCTTCAGTGATGAGGCACATTTTCACTCGATATCATTTTTAAAACCAACTAAATTAAAACTGCATGTTATGTGCTTTCAAACAATAAAATAATTTTTACTGCATGTCGCTTTGTTTTTAATACACACCTTATTGAAATCGGAAAGTTCAATATGACTCACCCTGTATGTAATATAAAAAAATATTTATTCACCCACCATTTTATTTAGAAAGAAAAAGGATATGGTATTGTAAATCATCAACTAAGTGTCATTTACAATTATGGACATTAAGAGAAGAATTATAGAACAGACAAACAGTATAAAATTTAGATATAATATTAGTCATTATCATATCAGAGTACTATATGAAAAAACAGCTTCACGCTATATCCCGCACACAACAGGCAAAGGGAACCTGGTGTTAAGACACTCCATTCCCCACTTTCTGCCGAATTCCGAAGACACTGCGTGTTGAGTGGCAGAACTCAACGCCGCGCTTTGAGCCGCCTCTACACCAAAGCGAAGAAATGGAAATGTTTATAGAATGAATGGAATATTTCACTTCCTCGAGTGGGGATCGAACCCACAACCGTCGCGTCACACCATTGTGCCGCTGCGCCACGACGGCCTCAAGTGCATTATATCATTCACATATTTGTTAATAAGTAAATATTTTAAATACCTAAAGATAACATTTATTTCACTTATCACTTTTTGAAGTAGGTATAACGCATCGACTTTGATTTTTTAAAATTTAATTATCTGTAATGTAATCTTAATTTACTTATCTAAAACACTGTTGTAATAGATATGTGAAAACAAAACCAAGAGCGATCGTTCACGACGATAAATGTATTATCAAAAAATCACTTCAAACAACTCTATATTTACCTTTAATCCGATAAATTTTCTGAGAAAATCGGTGTTTTGCTTTTAAAAATTAAAAGATAACAATTAATGCGTCAATAATTGTTATCAGAAAAGATGTGTAAATCGATACTATGGATGTTATTTTGACAATTCATTTTGTAAAAAGTACCTAATAATATTATACCGACGATGTCGTTTTACCGACGACATAAAGAGGTTGGCGGGAAGCGGATCAGTCCGAAGAGCTGAGGATCGAGTGTGGTGGTGAGAATTGGGGAAGGCCTATGTCCAGCAGTGGACAAAAGATGGCTGCTGATGATGATGATGATGAATATTATAAAGCATCTGTACAATTATCTTATAAAAAAAGTATTATAAAATATAATCACACTCTCGATTTCTTCACATTCTCTTTTGTTATTCAATTCAATTCCTCAATTATATATAATTAAATATTTATGCGTTTTATTTTATTCAATTTAATACGGAAACAGATAAAATTTACATAAGTATAGTACGAGTTAGTAATTGTGGGAGAGGACAGATAATAAATAAATTTTAATATTAGCGTAGCTATGTCTTCTTCCATTAATGTTATAGTTCTAAAAAAAGAAATGAAAATAATCATTAGATTTTAAAGTATATCTAACAGTTAATTGAAATATCTATATAGAAGTTTTGACAGTAATTTTAGTTAAGTGTTAGATAGGTTAAATCCTGATGCAATATATGAAGTGTCTACCGGTTAACTGGACCAAGAGTCAGACGCAAAAGGTATTATTGCTTGAAGCAGTTCGCAAAGCGAGGAAGTTCACCGTTTTAACTACCGTCCTAACCGTTTAAATATCTATTTCGAAATATATATATTTAAAAGTGCCATAAACATTTAAGATAAGAGATTATAAAATAATTATTGTTTTTGATACGAAACCAATACTTTAAATTAAATATTTATTTTTATTTACTATGTATGTAAAAATCAAATCAAATCAGATTCACGCTGTATCCCGCAAACAGCAGGGTAAGCAGAGGAAACCTAGTGTTAAAACATTCCGTTCCCACTTTCCGCCGTATTTTGGAGGCATTGCGTGTTAAGTGGCGAATATGTATGTATTCTGTATATATGTATGTATTTTATACATATTCGTATTATATTTCATTTCTAAACAGTTCAACTTGACCTGCATGTATGCGGAGAACAATAGACGGCAAACAAAACAATCTCGTGCCCACTTCACTTGAATTAGGCACTATAAAACCATACAGCTTTTCGTTTTTAATAATTTTTACTATTCCTTACAAAAATCAGAAAAAAAGATATGTGAAAAAAATCGTTCGTAAAATGTTGCTGTAAAATAAATAATAAAATTGACCTAAAAAAAAGTTTTCATATTTTAAATATAAATCAATACAGCTTTACAATGTTAGAGACATTATATACAATATTACGGCGAAATTCAAATAAGCTCCTACAGGTACTATCGAAACTATAGGAATATATATTTTTTCATGATGATTAATAAAGTGAGGAGCGGAGTGTTTAGCACTATATTCCCCAGCCTATCCAGCTGTATGCGGGATACAGCGTGAAGCTGATTTTTTTTATCGTAATTAAAAAATATTATTCCCTTGACGCTAGCTGTACTTGGACTACATAACAAGATGAGAGAACAATGGTGGAAGGATTTATGCAAACAGAACAATCTTGGCCAGAATCACTCAACCTTAGTGGATATGCCATAACCAAATAAAATATACTATTAATATATAAACAAGTCTTTCTTTTAGAACATGACATTTTTTATTGTCTTTAAATATTCTTTTTTTTAAGATTCACGCTGAATCCCGCACATAGCAGGGTAGGCAGAGGGAACCTAGTATTAAAACACTCCATTCCCCACTTTCTGCCGAATTCTAGAGGCATTGCGTGTTGAGGGACAGAACTCTACGCCGCGCTCTGCCTCTACACCAGAGCGAAAAAATGGAAATATAACCGTAAATGTTTCAAATACACATATTATTTGAAGTTAGAATGGTAAACACAAATACAAACATCGCATAGGTAAAGGTATGCAGTAAGATGTTTCCAAAGTTACGCCAGTATGGCAACGGCTCATTAACATTACACGTATGTAGAGGCATCAGTCATACGCTTACTTACTTACTCTAAACGCAAGTGGTAGTGGGTTCGATTCCCACTTGAAGAAATGAAACATTCAAACTATTTTTTTGATATGAACCGATTTCAATAAAACTAAGACTAAATGTTAAAGTTTACGAAAATACAATAGCGTATATAATATATATAATAACGTCTAACCCTACCAGGGTTAGACGTTTCCGAGATTAGTGTACCCAAAAGCACAGACAAGACGACAAACAGACAATTTTTTTAAAATTAATTGTTTAGGGTTCCATAACTTTGATAAATGCCTCTAATAATAGAAATTCTCATGCATCTTCCATGTACGGACATCAATCTCTTACAATTTTATTATATGTATACTCGTATAGGCAATGCAACAACAATATAATAATCCATTCAAAATTCAAAAAATTCAAAATCTTCTTTATTCAAATAAACTATAAAAGCACTTTTGAATCGTCGAATGTACATGTTAACAAAAAGCTACCACCGGTTCGGAAGGCAGTTCTGCTGAGAAGAGCCGGCAAGAAACTCAACAGTTGCTCTTTTCAAAGTCAATGGTATATTTTACTATTACATTAGCTGGCAGCTGTCCTGCCTGACATTCAATAGACATTAATTCCATACATGCTTATCCTCTAAATATTCTTGAACAGTGTAATAAGCTTTACTTGTTAGAATTTTTTTTACAGATATTTTAAATTTTGGTAGTAACATTCTATTCAATAGTCATAAAAAATTGGCATGTATAATGTTTTAAACACGAATTCAAAACTAATAACATGTATGTAAATATTGTTACGTAAAAAAACACATTTCCCTGTCATTATATCTACAGCATAAAACCATTCACCCACGAATAGTAATTAAAAACTTAATACAATGAGATTGCCGCCATTGTGGTACCATTGGGATCTTACCAACTACAATAATTAATAATCATTAATGGGTTCAAATCCACTTTGAATTCCAATAAGATGATACACGTTTAACATTCATGCACAATAGTTTTGAAATTGTTCAATAAATTATAGGGCGTAGGAAGGGGGGGGGGGCGAATTCGTGCCCACGCCCAAAATTTTACTAATTTTACCCCGAAAAATAAAAAAAACAACGTTTGCACGAACATATTACCTTCTAAATGCCTAACTATAATTATACATTATTACCTGCTAAAAAAATACAATATCAATGCACTTACCATCTAAAATTCAACTTCCAATTGAATCCACCCCACGTCATGTCAGAAGCTTGTATGTATTCGAAGGTGGTGTCCGATATGACGTCGATGATCGGACACACCACTGTGCTCCTATCTTCTACTATCCTCGCTAATAACGGTTCCAGCCATCCCTCTGGTAAATAGAAATTAATATTAATAATTAATCTCATTCAAATAGTATTAAAATAAATTAAATAAATAGTATAAAGGAAAGTTACAAGTATATCACAGAAATTAATCATTACAAATATGTACTCGCAGAAGCACAAACGACTGTAACCGCGATAAGTAGTGGGTTCGATTCCTACTCGAGCAAATGAAATATTTTATAATATTTAGGTATGGCAAAATATACCTAAAAACCTATATTTATGTTTTATGTAGCTATAATTGCCATACCTACTTATTATAAAAAAATCTAGAGACCCTTTAACCAGCTATGTTTTGAAATAGGAAACCAAGTACATATTGCATAAACATACATATAAACAGCTAATGGCAGATATCCTGAAGTAAAATATTATACCTATATCCTGATGTTTAGATGAGAAGTGAATAGTGCCTTCACTACTAAATATCATAGAAACAATAGTCTTACTTTAAGTTACAAAATTATTAAGACGATTACACTTAAAATAGATATAGATAGATACTTAAAATAGATCTATATAGATGTCTAACTATTCTTTTATCAAATAAAATAATCAATTAGACTAAATTATTGTTTAATTATTCATTTATGAATGTAAGGTTTCCATTGAAGGTAATATAAGATATAAAAAAATGGAAAACGAACCGGAAATTTACGGCCGATAAGCGTCACGCCCGTCTATAACATAATATCTAGTTCCTACGACCTAACTGTAGCCTAAGTTTTATTATTCTATAATTTTCTGAAATCAAACCTAACAACAATAAATGTTAACAGCGATTTCAAGCCAAGTTATATAACATTTAAACGCTATGATTGCGAGTTCTCTTCCCAATCGTGGCAATGTTTTCTATTTAATACAATTTCTGTAATAATATAGTTTTGGGGCCATGGAAAATAAAGAACTGACTGTCTATCAATAAGCTATCTTTATCTATAGCGAATGTGTCGCTATTTAATAAAAAAAAAACAAATCCTTGACTTTCTACACATGTATTTTTAGCAAAAAAAATATTGAAAAAACAGCACTATAACAATTAGTAAAAAAAGTAAACAAAGTAAATCTTACCAGTACATTCACAGTGAGCGTCCAAAAACGTGATAACGTCGCCTTTCACATGTTTAGCGCCCAGGAGTCTGGCGCGAATGAGTCCGGAACGATTCTCCGTACGGAAGAGGCGGGTCGGGACCGGAAGTGACTTTATATAGTCCTCTAGCTTCTTGCCTAAGTGTTCTATATCAAAAAATATCGCAAAATTATATTTAAATATACCACCGAATAAATATAGGAAAATCAATGGATTATTTGATAAAGAGTTAATTTAATCATTCATATATTATAATGTTAGCCAAATAAGTTCACGGTGTTTTGCGTAATATTTATTCAATTGAAAAAATCAACATGTTTTCGATCATGGGAATTATTATAATTATATATTTTTTCTTCATGTGTATTCCGTATGTAACAGGATAGATCGCGGGAGTTTAGTGTTAAGATACTCCGCCCCCTACTTTCCGCCAAATACAGAAAACATTACGTGTCGAGTGGCGGAACTCAACACCGCGCTTTGCCTCGACATCAAAATGCACAAATGATAATATCAAATATTTCCTCCAATGGAAATCGAACCCACATCCTGTCGCGTTTACATTCACACGCTTGTGCCTGCCCCACGACTAGCCTCAACAATAACAACATAACATTAAACTTAACAAAAAAATGAAATTATCTGTAAAATATATAAGTAATATATCTAAATATCATTTATCTATATATATAAAATCGAAAGGTCACTCATCACGAAATCTCAGAAACTACAAGTGCTAGGAATCTCAAATTTTGCATAGGAGTTGTTTATAGGACGTAGGTGCTCGCTAAGACGGGAATTTGCAATATTCGACTTCTAAGGGGTTGTTTTTGGGGTCGAAAGTTTGTATGAAACTTCGTTACTACAAATGCTAGGAGTCTCAAATTTTGCATAGACGTCACTAGGACGTAGTCATGGAGACAGAAATTAATAATAACATAGTTTACGCGGGTGTAACCGTGAGCGGGCCGCTAGTATAAACATATAATGGAAAAATACAATACGTAAATATTAGAACAAGTACAATATATGTTTTATATTCAAACCCCAACGTATTGCAGTCACTGACCCAGAAATTCGCAAAGGTCAAGATACTTCTATATTTTAAAAGACGTCTAACCTCAATTTGCGCTTAAGAGTGTGCCGTGTAATTTTATAATGTTAGAATATTTTTTTCACGTACTGAAGTTTAAAAAACATAGAAAATACATATATAAAATATATTTTTATAGTTATAATTTAGAGTGTTTATAAACACTTGAATAAGATAGTGTTAAGTTAACTCGCTAATAATAATTAATAGTTGTTATAATCTAATCGGCTCTTAAAAGAAGACGAAAATAAATAATTTTATTATTACTCATAATGTTTTTTTTAAGTTTAGAAGAACATTTGGAAAATAATTAATTTATTCGTACTTTTTCATATATTTGGGAATATGTTAATCACAATGGATATTCTAATATAAAAAATAAAGCCACAAAACTACAGAAAGCCAAAATATTGCGAAAAAAGTCTTTTTATAAAATTATATTAATTATGTTTCCAATTCTTAAATTCTTCTTTTTAATAAATTTATATAGCGAAAATAAAAATATATACATTATGTATTTTACAAAATTACCTGAAACAAAAAAACAAAAGCACAATACCTTTTTCACTAGCGTCGTCCACGAGAATGATCTCCTTCAAGAGCGGTCGAGGCGAGCGGTTTATAGTACTCCATATTGTTCGGATCAACGTTGTCCACGCTTCATTGTGGAACACTATGACTACGCTGGTCGTTGGTAGCAGCTCGGGGTAATGTTTCTCTTTACATCTAATGTGGAAAAACACTTATTTATATTTTTGGAATATTAACTAAATGAATACTTAAAAAGTGAGGAAGGGAAATGTCCTAATGGAAACGTGTCCTAGCACTAGGTTCCCATGTTTCCTCTGTCTACCCTGCTGTGTACGTAATATAGAGAGAGGCTAAAAACCAAATAATTTAACGTTTTCAGTAATTATCGGCAATATATAATTTTAAGTATTTTTAAACTTAAATACAGTCCCGAGTAACATACTGATATAAATTTAAGAAGATTTAGAGTTACGTTTAAAAACTTGCTGGTTTTAAGTTTCACCTCTAAAAAACTTATATTGGACTAACAATTTAGCACTTATATAAATGTTATGTTTCTGTAGTTAAAACTTATATTTTATACTCTAATTTTAAATAAATAAAAAATAAACTAATTACTTTTAATTTAAGAGAAAAAGAAAGATATTCTAAGTAAAATTCTTATGGTCATCGTAGATAAGTTGTACCTACTCGACATAAGACGACTTGACCTAAACGGCTCGCAAATGCATTTCTATATGATTTAACGCATGTTGTCCACTGCAAGCGATGCTATTTTATTATTAGCTGTGTATAGCAATGTATTTCGTAAATAATTATGCCAGTGTTTATGTATTTTTTTTATTTCCTAGTCTGGTAAGACAAAATACGGTAATATATCGAAAGATGAATGAAAATTAGAAAATCAGATTAATTAGCAGTAGGCGTTATCTGCTTTTCCCATAAAACAATTAAGATGCGAGAAGATAAAAGTAACGAAAGAAATATATAAATTGAAGTATTATTATTAATTATATAGATCACGAATATGAACCAATTGAACGTTACATACAAAGTTCGCGGTTAATTATTGCTATTTGATAATTCCAACTAATTTCAACATTATAAAATAAAATAAATTCAAATAACATACTATACACCATTGCAAATAAAGCGAGTAAATAAATAATGCGCATGGAAATTTTCTACATATGGCGTGTAATTTAAATGGATTTACAAACGCGCCCATGATTTGTTTTAAATAAAATATGTTTTTATTACCAACGTAAAGTTTTTATATACAATTGGTTACACAGGTGTAATTGCTTATTTAAAAAATGAATAGAAATATTACATTAGGTGTTACTACTTAGTAGCATATAAAAATATTATTGATAATAAACAACAACTTATTAAAAATGCAATAAAATATATGAGTTAAAAGCCAATTAACTATTAATGTATGAAACTATTATCACAGCCGTTTATGTGTCTAAACAAATAATATGATAAACTAGCGATTCATTCGCGGCTTCACCCGCTTGTACTACACAATTAATAATTTTATCATCTAAATTACTTTCGTAATTTAATAACATTTTCTAATATAAAACACAACATTTGACTTACTTTGACATAATATTTTAATTTATGAATCAATTGAAATAAGGCTTGCCAAAATACAACAGTACAAATAACTTTAAATTGATTAAGCCGTTTCTAAAATTAGCGTGAACAAACACACAAAAAAATAGACAAAAATTTTAAATATCATTGTTTTGGGTTCTATTACATTGACATTCTGCAACATTGAAAAAAACATTTGAAAATAACTTACTTTTCAAATCTAACATCCGTGAGGGACCTATTAAGTGAGATCATGTCGCTTGCCAACAAATTGAACTGATTCTCTTGGAACTTGTCCAACATAAGCTTCTCTTGTTCTATTGGAATGTTTACCGCTTTACCTGAAATTTTATATTGTTGTAGAATCTTTTCTACAGTAACTTAAAAGGAAATGAACTGAAAAAAATATCATTTTTTAAGTTAAGTTTAAGTTATCTTTTCCTATACATAGCAGGATTGCATTGGGAACCTACTGTCTTAGCACTTTTTTCACCATAACCAACTGAATTATGAGATTGCATGTTTAATCTTAATAATAATAATGTCCACAATAGCTTCTCATAATTTTTCATAAACAACTGCATCCATTTTGTATTAATGTACAATTTTAGTTAATAACTAGTATTTAAAATATATAATGTTGTATTCAAATACTTAGATACAATTACATCACTGGAATTAATATTTATAAAAAAAAACTATATTTAATAAATAATCAATGGATTTAATTTTAGCCTACACTTGCTTGTTTGTAATATAATTTCAAATTTACTAGGTAGTTTAAGAACCTGAGAAATGAAAGCAAAAGCCTTGTCAAAATGACTCACTAAGTTAACACTGTAGGCTGTTCATTTTATATTTAAATTATATAACCAGTCAAGAGATAAGGTGCATGTTGAGTATGAAATCAAATATTTGTCTCTAAAATAATAATGTCAAGTGCATTTTCAAATCATTTTAAGATATCAATTATGTACAAAACATTAATTATCATATAAATATATGAAATTAAATTAATATAAATTATTACCATATATATTAATTAAAATAAATGCTAAATGTTTACTTAAATTTAAGATAAACAACTTACCCATTTCGCCAGGAGAGTCTCCATCTGGCTTAACAGGTGGCACAGTTAACCATCTTTTTAACCTAGACTTAGGGTATGGGGGCAAAAAGAGTCCATCATCCCCTAAATCATGATGTAATTCATTCTCTTCTATATTAGTATCTTCATCATTTATATCCTTTTGTAATGCAGCAGCTATTGCTGCTTTTTTGCCTCTATACTCCATATTATTCTAAGTAAAACGAAAACAATAAGTAATAACAGAAATAATGAAGCAGTAAACAGAAATTATAAATGATTTAATGAGCTAAAATTGTTACACATAATAAAATTGATGAGGAAGCATAAGTAATAATTATTCTTGAACTTACTTGTACAACATATTCATTATTTTCATTCTTATTTTTATTGCAGCCATCTCCAAAACATTCAGAATAAAAAGCCAATAAAGCCACATCAACCATCAACCACACAAGAGATGTCAGTAGGATTATGCGGCATGTGTGGATCCGTATTTTGCTTCTTAACATTTTAAGTAAATAATAAAACGCCAAGTATAGTTTTTCTAATGCCACATGTCAATTTAACACACGATTGCCTACTTTAAGTAGACCTGTAACAACAAAGGTATAAAAGAAATTTATTAAATGCTACCCACTTAAATTATACATTTGAATAGATATTTTTATTGTACTTTTATAATGCATAGAATATCAATACTAGTCGCATTATATTCACAAATAAAAGAAGTGGGCTCCCGGACCCTTATTTAAAATTTATGAACTGACATCATAACAATTCCCGATTCTTATAAGCGCTACTTTAGTAAATATAAATTAAATTCAGCAAACAGAGCAAACTCACGCGATATGTATTTAAAATAATTCGGTAATTATTCGATTAAATTAACATTTGGGCTAGCTACCGACAATCTCCAAACGTATACGCACGTATACCTACTATACGTCAAACTTTCTAGTTTCTATCAAGATTCCAGAGTGCCGTGTCCTCAATAAATCGGATACGCTTTTTTAATATTTAATTATAATTAAGATTCATATAAAAAATGTTAATTGTTTATTTGTTTTATAAATAATTAATGAGCTTATAATTTGATAGAAATAAAAATAAATAAAAAATATTTTTAATTTACGAAGTCATTTTTAGTATCATAACATTTTTCATTTGATAACACGCTTACACGCCTGCCAAGACTTGCCAAGCGTCTACTTGCGTAGACGGATTGTACGCGTATTGTATAAGACTAGGAACTGTATAGGGTCCAGGTTCGGCCTCATATGGAGTACTGCTCTCGTCTATGGCCTGGTATACCCCGGTAACAGCTTGACCCATTTGATCGCGTACAATAAATTAAGTTAATTCACTCATTTATCGTGAGTTTCTTATTGACCACGATCCCCAGGTACATGACTTCGGTCTTCCATTTCACCTTCTAATTCTCAAGTATCAAGCGAAGAGGGCTTCGTTTCCGCGATCAAAACGTTACGGCTTGCCTCAATGGAGACATCTAATATTAGTTTCAGTGTCCGTTGGAATTTGTAAGCGGCGTGGAGAGTTTCAGCGAAGTTGTTACCAGGGCTTTATTATCGGTGAACTCCTAGGGCTAGGGTTGCTCCATTGATTGTCGATCACTTGTGTAGATAAAGTACAAAGCAGGGGACAATGTGGTGCCCTAAGGTACTCCTATATATAGTATTCGAGCGTTTATAAAGGAAGAATGCGAACGATTGCAGAGGTTCGGCAAGCTTGCAAGCGTACCATGACTTGAAAATCAACTATTGACAAAGTCATAAGCAATGGATATAATATGTACCTTGGGGCTTGGAGTTTCGATTAACATATGTATGACATTGACATTAATGTTGCAAATTGCAAGTGTCAACAATCGACAACGAAACGAAGATGCACAAATAAATCTATTTTTACAGTAAAGTACCAGAGTTAAGACAGCTGTGTACTTAATTTTTTTTATCATATACAAATTATATTTAAAAATATCTACAACCTTAATAATCTAACTATAAAAACAACATTTTATGCTAAAACTTCGATATCGTTAATTGGATTGAGGTTTTTGTAATGTATTAATAATTGAAAAATTAATTTGTGATGAATCGGACTAAGCGTAATAATTCAGAAATGGTGAAAAATACTGAGTGTGTTACTGAGACTGAAATGACTTCAGACGTGTATCGGCTTATAACGAACGAGGAAAAACCACCAGATATCAAAAATGAAAAAGAAAATTCCTGGATTGACGCAGTGCAAATGTTCGCTTCATTTTTACTTGCTGGATTTGGAATGGTGGCTGCCAGTTTACTTTTAGATGTTGTGCAACATTGGCAAGTTTTTGAACAAGTATCTGAAGTTTATATTTTAGTACCAGCTCTTTTAGGCTTAAAAGGAAATCTTGAAATGACATTAGCATCACGGCTCTCTACTCATGCCCACTTAGGACATCTCGCCACAAGTTTATACTCATTAGTTGTTGGTAATCTTTGTCTCATACAATGCCAAGCTATTCTTGTTGGATTTTTAGCTGCTATGGCAGCAGTTGCAATGGGCTGGATACCAAAAGGTGATTTTGACATTCATCATGCCATGTTACTTTGTGCCTCCAGTGTACTTACAGCTTCATTTGCAAGTTTTGTTCTTGGTTTAATAATGATTGGTGTGATTGTTGTCTCTAAAAAAATAAATATAAATCCTGATAACGTAGCAACACCTATAGCTGCTAGTCTTGGAGATTTGACAACTTTGGCACTATTGTCTTGGATAGCATCATTGTTGTATAAATCACTTGGCACACACCTACTTCTTCCATCTATAATTATCATTGTTGGAGCAATACTCGTGCCAGTATGTGGATATGTGGCTTGGAAAAATAACTTTACTAGACAAGCATTGGATGAAGGCTGGGTGCCTGTAGTTTCGGCCATGGTGATAAGTAGTGCTGGTGGACTTATATTAGACTATACTGTTTCAAATTATAAAGGCATTGCTGTTTTTCAATTAGTAATAAATGGCATTGGAGGTAACATGGTAGCCGTTCATGCATCGAGATTATCAACAATGTTGCACACTGGCAAACAACAGGGGGCTGTTATAAGCAATACTACAAAATTATTATTATTGATGGTCATACCTGGCCAACTTATATTTGTTTATACAATAGGTTATCTAAAAGCTGGTCACACATCTTTGACACCTATCTTTATTTTAATTTACATGGCTGCTGCATTATTACAAGTATTTCTTCTTTTAACTATTAGTCATTATTTGGTTATATGGATGTGGAAATTAGGATTAGACCCTGACAATTCCGCTATTCCATACTTAACTGCTTTGGGAGACTTACTAGGAACTGCATTATTGGGAGTAGCTTTCCATATACTTTATGCAATAGGTGACAAAGATAGTGACTTAGGGGACTGAATTAAGTTTTAAACAGTAAGATAAAGTTTGTTAATTTTGAAATTTCTTAAGTTATTTTTAGTAAAGTTTATTGTACTTAAACCTTGCTATTTAAATATTTATAAAATGTTTTTATTATATTATTATATTTTGATCATAATAAATAGTACTTATACCTATATACAATTCCCAGGAATTCCCTCCAATGGGAAATACCCTTATGATGATGTAATTAATATTTGTCATAACATTAGAATCTAATGTTATTAAATAAACTTACTATAGCAATAGTATTCTATATTGGTGCTAAAACATATTTGCATATCGCAAGATTATATTTTTAATAAATTTTCAAACTGTGTACTTATATTAAATTATTTATACAAGACATCAATTTTTTATTTTGTTAAATCGAAATGTTTTATAACATAAAATTTTTCCTTATATTCTATATCACAGATAATTGCCATTACATAGATAATTTTTATTTTTTTATTGATATGAGTAACCTGAGAGATACTGATAATTGGCCAAACCCACCAGACACATTTATATATATCATATATGATAGGAATTCAATAACAATATAAATCTATTGAGATAGTGTTCATTACAGGATTTATCAAGGCTATTGTGGCACAGCGTTGTCAACATGACAGTTGTGATTTTGTTTTCCAATCAGGGCAGTCAGTCATTTTCATTTCCTTGTTTTGGTGATATGACAAGGCATGGTATTGAGTTCCATCACTTGGCATGCAGTCTCAAAAATTAGAAAGAATGTGAGGGTGTCTGTAGTACATAAGTTGTCTCTATCTACCCACTTTATACAGTTATTTAAGGAAATAATATGTAATTATTACATATCTGATTACTTTTTTCCATTACACTGTATCACAAACAAAGCAGTGTGGGCAGAGGACCTAGTATTAAGACACTCTGTTCCCATTAAGACAATTCCATTCTCAAAGCATTAACATTGAGTGGCAGAATTTAACACCACAGTTTGCCTTGTCGTGAGGAAATGAAAATATTTCATTTAAGGTGGGAATCGAACCCACAGCATTCACTTTCAGTAGTTACTAATTACAGTTGAAAGTAAAAAAATCAAATATTGCATTAGTAGTTTATAAAATTTTATATTCTAATACTCTTTGATGATGAAACTCAGAATTTAAATTCAAATTACCTATAAAATCACTTTTGAATTGTCGAATGTACATGTCAATAAAAGCTACCACCGGTTCGAAAGGCAGTTCTGCTGAGAAGAGCCGGCAAGAAACTCAACAGTTGCTCTTTTCAAAGTCAATGGTATATTTTACTATTACATTAGCTGGAAGCTATCCTGCCTGACATTCAATAGACATTAATTCCATACATGTTTATCCTCTAAATATTCTTGAATAGTGTAATAATTTAATTTAATGTTCATATTGTTCTAATTATAAAACTAATTTCATTATTTGCTTTTTAAAGCTTAATTTGCAAAGCCATTTTTATTCTCACATAGAAAATACTAACATTTCTAAAAGTTCTTATATGATTATTTCTTAATGTTTATCTTTGTTATTTAAAAATAAAAAAAAAAAGTAATAATACTAATCAAGAATAATGAAATAAAACAAAATTATATGGAGTTTTTTTTTATTATTGCCTTAATCTATGATGTTTACTTGACTTCACGTAACCTTCTGACAGCAGATCTGCAGGATGAAGCAGCAGTAGTAGAGAATACCCAAGCTCCACCAGCTACAGTCCTCTTACAACGCTTGCATGACCAGATGCCGACACAGCTACGTTTCATGGCATCCTGAAAAGTAAAATATATTAGCAAAAAATTATTTATTTTAAAATAATACTTTTTCGTAATTCTAACCAAATAAAATTTTAACCTTCTGTCAGGTTCTTATTGGCTAATATATACACAAAAAGTGGGAACTAGCCTAGACTTTTGTTAAATCAGATAGTCTCATTGTACCACTATACCCCTAATAATAATATTAGTTAAGGATATTTCCTTAACTATATATTATATTTGACAGACACAAAAACCATTTTATTTTATATACAATATAATAATTATTATTTTATTCTACAAAATGTAGATTTTTTTATTAAGGCCACTGTATTAAAATGGAAATCTACATTTGTAGAATTAAATTTTATTAAAAAAAAAAGAGTTGCTTCTTATAAAAATATCAGATGTTATTTAAAGAATTTTGAAGTAAAAACTCAATTAAATAACCTCTACTGGTTATATAAAATGACTTGCTTATGCCTAATGGTAATCATAATATTGAATATTCATATTCAGGCAATGTTTACATATACTTATCGGGGTAAATTATTGTATTGATAAAACATTTTCATATTGTCAAAGCTTTGGATAAGTTTCTGTGAGAATACCCACCCACTTTAGAGAATATTGATAGTTACTAAAAAAGATGATAATACATATCTAAATTCATAATTAAAGTTCAGAACTCAAGTTCAGTATCAAATTGTGCACACAATTTGTTAATTTCGTAAATGTTTACAATTATATGCACATACATGTAGTCTAGTCTAGTCATTTCCACAAGTCACATCTGAAACTAACCTTTCCACAGAAGGAGCAAGTGTATTTGGCGTGTTGGGTTACTTCCATCTTCTTGACCATTTTACGTAGTGAGGCACCATAACGTGTGCCATATTTTCCAGTAATTCCAACCTTCTTAGTACGTTTGGCCTGAAAACATTTGCATAAAACTGAGACATACAACAACACAAAAACACCGGGAAAGAAACACACTAATCACCAAAATATATTTTTAATATTTTTGAGCACTGGTTTAAAACATTATTTAATCATTTTTTAAAACCTTAATACCTAAGATGTCGTAAATATTTAGAAATTAAATTCTCACCATTTTTAATATAACCTGCCTAACACAACAGTTGACAGAAAAGAGAAGTATTTGACAATTGTAAACTGTCCCTATGACAATTCAGTACAGATTCAAAATATTTTTCCTGGAGTATATTTATACTGCATGATTGTATGTTGTTTCGTCCAGCATTAGTAGGAAAATAAGGGTGCTGTTTTATGAACTTTATGATTTATAAAATAAAATAAAATATCTGGTATTCCTATTTAATTTATTATAAGTGTTAAAATCACAATCATTACTTTTTCCATATGCTTCAATTTGTTCTACTATGACTTTTGCATTCAAGTGGTCTTAAGCTACACGTTTATTAAATTCAAATTGAAAATATTTTTTAATCAAATAAAAAAAATCAAATTAAAATAATAAACTGAATTATGTTTGTGTTCTAATAAATGTTTGTTTCTAACAAAAAAATCAACAATGAAAATAATTATAGTGTAGGTATATATACGGAAAGTTGTACACATATACATTAATTTAATGACTTAGTTTGTTTTTAGTTTTATAAGTAGTACTAAGTAGTATTTCGTATCTCAGGCTGTCTGGTGTGTTAGATCAACATTATGCTGCCTGAGTTCTGAAACATGTAACGAAAGTGAATAAAAATTATATGGTATTTAAACATTAGACACGTCAATTGCGGGGCTTAGTTAATAGTAGTCCGGTAATTTATTTATAAAATATTTAATTTTAGTTTAATTTATTTTGATACGGTATCTACAATGCAATTTCTTATTTATACATTTACAAATATATTAACTATCTATTCTACTCAACAATTGATATGTCATTTGTCAATGTCATTAACATTTCTATTTCAACGACCTACAAGTCGGTAAAGGTCGATCCTTTTGGTTTTACAAAAACCGTCCCTAATATCTGGACGGCCCTATTATAAATAAACATTTAGAAATGCTGCGAACGATTTTAGTACGAAACCAAGTTTTAAACGATAGCTTGAAAAAAGCTATTCGGAATAACATTTCAAGATGTTTAAGTACAGAGTTGGCCAAAAGGAAACAGCCTAATAAGTAAGTTAACTCTTATTAGTTTGTCATTTTATTATAATTATGTCTCGATTTATAGAATTTTTATTCCCCTTCGTGTCATGTAATTTATATATTCACTAAAAGGCCTTATAGCTAGCGGCTAGAATTGCATAACCAAAACGTCAATCAGGAGCGATTGACACCGCAAAACATGTGTAGTACGATCTTTCTCATAAAGTGTTGGTAAATGTTTATTTTTATTATTATTTATGATAAATGAATATCTAGCGTAAGTGTTAATTATATTTTAACGTTAAAATATTCTTATGTAAGAAAATAAATAGATATAAAAACATGTATAATATGTATGTAGTCACAAAAAAAAGTTATTTTTCAGACTCTTCACATCACCACAAAAAAGTATTCTAACTGCACAACAATGGAATGTTCAAACAAGATATTATTCAAGTCTCCCTTCCCATACAATGGTAAATCTACCAGCACTATCACCAACTATGGAGAATGGCTCCATAGTCAGTTGGGAAAAGAAAGAAGGAGATAAATTAAATGAAGGTAGAATATTATTACTTATATTTCATCTTGTTCTTATATTTTGAAGTAACATTATGATTTTATGTTTGATATCTGTTTATCTTATCTATAGTTGATTTATGTAAATATTTCAGAAGATTTTCTTTTTTATGGCCATTATGGCACATTGGGACAATGTCTGAATGTAAACAATGTTATGGGGTTCAATCTCCACTGAAAGCATATTTTTATGTTATGTTATTTATGTTCTGGTAAAAACATAGAATGTTTCCACCAATCAACAATTTATTTCTTCAATTACACTGCTCTGTGGAATAAAGTATAAATATGCATTTTTTATTTTTCAACAATATCTCCAAATTCTTACTTTCTTTTTTCTTACTCTTAAAGTCCTAACAACAGTCACTAATTAGGATATGAATTATAAGTCATTTACAAACCTAATTTGCCTTAGTTGGAATATTATGCTAGAGTACTATATATATCCATAATTTTAAACAGAAATATTAATTTACATATTGCTACTTCTAGGTGATTTACTATGTGAAATTGAGACTGATAAGGCAACAATGGGCTTTGAGACTCCTGAAGAGGGCTATCTTGCGAAAATTATAATTCCAGCTGGAACTAAAGGTGTTCCAGTTGGAAAATTACTTTGTGTCATTGTTGAAAATGAAGCAGATGTTGCAGCATTTAAAGATTTCAAGGATGACTGTAAGTTTTACGATAGTGTTTACCATTTATACTAAAATTAAACATTATCTGTGCATGATAATAAAGTTATAATGGTTGTTTTGTTTAAATTAATGTTATAATTTAGCTTTTCATTAATACTCTTTATATTGAGTATAATATAAGCGGCATTCAAAAAAATAATAAGACATCAAACTATGTTTTATTATTATACATAGTTTATAAAGTATCAAAAATAATATAATTTGAATAATATTTTTAACTGCATCCCTTAAAATAATTTTAACATATTTGTTATTTTAAGCATGTACTCTTATATAATTTGGTGTGTACTAACCTAACATTTTATAAATATTTTTACAACAGCTTCAGGAGCTGCTGCACCAGCACCATCGAAACCAAAAGGTTATTTTTACAAATTTTTTTAGCTTTACTTCTAAATTGTTGGGACATTGTGTGGTGATTGGCAGAACTCATTAACATGATTTGATTTGCTTGTCAAGGAAATGAAATTAACTTATTCCCCTGAGTGGGAATCAAACACGCAATCATCTAGTTTAAAATCAAATGCTGTGTTTTTTAAAAATTATGAAGAAAATTTTTTTACTTCATAATTTTTATAAATTAACTTCATAGTAGCACATTATATGTTTAAGTCTTAATATAATCATATGGTATACATTTCAACCATATTAAGGAGGCATAATAATAAGGAAATACCTGAGGGAAAATCATTTTGAACCATAGTTGAATTCAAATCATCTTGTGGAGTAGTGGGTCTATTTTAATAAATAAATCATTCATCAACAGTACATGTAATAATATAATTTAATACCACATACGTTTACTAAAATTACATTAATTTACCATTAACAGGTGAAAAACTTAAATATACAACAATTGTACAACATAACATAACATTTCGTCTATTTTAGAACTAAGGGAAATTCCACTCTATAGGACGTCAGTAAATCTAAATGATAACAA
>JAEBDU010012588.1:9375-37252 GCA_016802625.1 Heliconius numata | reverse complement strand
TTAAAGCGGTAGGAGATTTCATACAATATACCTTACAAGAGACACCAGTAATAATAAAAAAAACCTTACAACCACAGACTACTTACACAAACAGAAAAAAAAAAAGAAAACTATAATAAAAAAAAAGACAAAACTAATAAAGGTACTCCGTATCTACACTAAACTTATAGAGTGTAACTTTATAACAAAAATCACTAGAAAGTTAAATATATATATATATATTGACTGTGGTAAGAACGTAACATAACAACTGAAGAATAAGTACACCAAAAACTACATATTATCATCGATAAAATATATATATATATATATATTATAACTGAAATTTACATAATATATTATATACACTAGGAGAAAACAAAAAAAAATCAACAATTATGATAGCATAAAAACAATAATGTCTATATAATTAAATTAATTTGTCATCTGTAACCGACACCAACAGTCAACTGTCAAAATTACATGAGTAAAAAAAATAAAATAAAAATAAAAACAATAAACTGTTTCTGTCAATTAAGATTCTAAGTTGAATAATTAATAAATAGTAAATTTATTTAAATAAATGAAGATTTATCACAAACTACCACAATTAGACATAAATAGAAGAAACTACATTATTTAAACTAAGATTTTATATCAAAATGTAATCATGAACAAAATAGGTAATAAAACATTTATAATAATATGTGTACAGAAAACAATCAACATGAGAAGTGAAAACAAACTACCACAATTAAACAGAAAAAGCTACATTATTTAAATTAAGATATAATATATACCAAAATATAAGTTAAACATTTATAATATTATGTATATAGAAAATAAAGCAACAAACAACATAATTTATGAGAAGTGAAAAACAAACTACCACAATCAGAAAAAATAGTTAAACATTTATAATGTGTATATGTATATAGGAAATAAAGTAACACTCAACACTATTTAAGAAAAGTGAATACTCACAAATAGTGAACACTATCTACTTTCTCACCACCCTCTTGGGCCTAATATGAGAGACCTTGCTATCCTTCTGGCTGGGATTTGGCAGAATAGTAGTAGAGGGAGGGCTTGTGCCTAAGGGAAGGCCATCAGAGCATGACGGTGGTACAGCATCCACTGCAGTCACAGAAGTAATACATCTTCGGGATCCGTCCTCCCCAATGACATATATATTACCATCTTTGGTCCAGCATTTATTAATACCATAATGTTGACGAGCCAACATAAATGCCTTATGCCTGTCCTTTGTTAAAAACTCTGACATAGTGATGCCAGTTTTCTTGAGGGCAGTTTTAGCAAACCAAATCTTATTTTTGGATGTAGCATCTTTGAATTTAATCAGTACAGGCCTAGGCTTATTGTTATTGCTGCAACCCAAACGATGACAGCGACTAAAATGATTTGCATTGATATCAGGCATTCCAATATGGTCAGAAAATACCTTAGCAGCAACTGAGCCAACATGCTCATTTTTGCTCTCCGGAATACCATGCATCAAGATGATTTTCCTCCTTGACCTCATCTCCAAGGCATCACATTTACTAGTAAGGAGCTTGAGCTGTTTGTGGAGGCTATCCAGAGCAGTTAAAACAAAAGTTCTGAATGCATTAAACTCAGCTGCAATATTTGATGTTGTAGGACTCACCGCAGGAATGGATGAACTTTGAAGATTTTGCTGGAACTCAGCCATTCTTTTATTAAAAACTTCACTCAATTCATCAATTGTAAGCTTCATTGACTCCATAGTTATTTATATGTCACAGTGAAATTGTATAACAAAATAAAATTTTTCACTTCAATATTTTGTTTGTGAATAAATTGTGCTTCTAACAAAGGATAATATGTATGCTGGTAGGTGGGATGATTTTAGTTGAGAAGCGAGACTCCGATTGGCTTTTTCTTCTCTACTTTCTTTTTACAGTCAGATGCTGCCCCACTACACCACGACGGCCTATAACTAAAAATTGTTTAACTGTTTTCGGAGAGATCTTTCACCAGGTTCCGTCAATACAAACAACATACAATATTATGGTAACGTGTTAAATTGATTATTGTGTTTACGAAGCGTGCGAGGTTAGATCTTATAGAGTTGGAAGTAAAACGCACGTGACCATAAACTAGAACTACCGATATGGAAAATTGTTAAAGCTAGTGAAGTAAACAAAATTGTGTCTCCAAAGATATCTATTCTAGATATATTTATACCCGCGCCACCTAGGTATGGAATAATACTTTAAAATTTGCTATACAAACATTTTATTTTAATTTAGTGAAATAAAAAGTAAGCCTTTAAACCTATTATTAGCATTTAAGATTATAATATTGTTAGAATCAGAATTGGAAAACGTGGTTTAAAAACTAAACAAAAACGCATATATTTTCTTAAATTATTCGGAAAGAGATTCTACGTAATTGCTTCATACGAGTTTCTGACCAAAAAAGGCTGCTGTTTACATACAACTGCCCAGATTGGCGCAATTTCATTGTTCTTGCAGTTTGTTTCACATACAGGTTACCTACCTGTATATACCTAGGCACCCTCTTTTACTCGAGTTGCTTACAATATCTATTATTTTCCTTGTCCACAGGCGGGTCTTTTTGTGGCGCTGAAGCTGGTGGCGCTGGCTCAGGCCGGCAAGGATATCAACATGAGCAATATAAATTCGGAAACGCCGCCTCCCAAAGTTGTAAGTATCTTTTGTTCACGTTTTATCCTGCATTTAGCAGGATATGCAATATGCAGAGAGAACACTTAACACATTTTGACTGTCCGCGATAACTGATCACAGTTGCAGCCAGTTACATTGAAACTTACATAGTAGGTACATACGACTACCTAATTCAAAATAATTAACTATGTATACAAATATTTTTTTTCAGTTTTCTAATACGAACCAGTACTTCTTGAGATCGTCTTCATCGCGTTAAACAAACAAGCCTTTTAGTTTTATTATATTAGTACATTCAAATTCAACATATTCTTTATTCATAATTAAATTTTGCAAGCACTTTTGAGTTGTGCAGTTCTGATGATAAGAGCCGGGAAGAAACTCAACAGTTGCTCTCTTCAATACTAATGTTACAATTTAATTATTACATACATTGGTAGTTATTCATATATTTTTATCCTTGAAATATTCCAAGACAGTGTAAGAGTCTTTATTTGTTAGTATATAGTTTGTTATGAAGGTAGCGCCAAAGCCTTATTTGTTAGTATAGTCATAGTATAAGATACAAATGTCGCATTACACGTACAAATTATATATAAATCTCGGCTTCTCAGACCCTGTTGATATTTTGGGCACGCAATTTAATAATAAATGAGTCGCTTCTATTTGTCTTTCGGTTCCTACAACTTTGAACGTTCACATTTCTCATCGCTAAAAGCTTTACTTTAGCTTTTCAGGTGAATTAAATATTGCTCAACGAAAACATAAGTTAAATATTTATGGGGGAAGACGGCTATTTCCATGATTTTCCTATTTCCTTCCTTTTTGTCAGCTTCATATTTTTTTCTCGTATAGGGCGTAATCGTAATTTTTTATCGTATTTTTTTTTCGGGTAGGCGAGGAAACCTAGAGTTAAGACACTCCATGAAACACGCACCGCCCAATTTTACGGGACATTACCGGCGTTGACTTACGCGTACCTTAAATTTGGGCCATACCTAGGGAAATAAGTGTCTAAAAACTCTGTTTCCTCTGTTACATGCGGGAGATATGGTGTGAAGCTAAAAAATAAATTATTGTACCTACAGATAAAAAATAAATCAAATATCGATATTTCGAGTCATTAAGCGTAGACGTCCTTGAACTAGGACTCTTGTATAACACTCGACATCTAACGAGTCCGCCATTCATCGTGTACTGTAGTGCGCCTTGCGAGAATTGCGCCGTTTCATTATTGTAGTTAGGTACATGGAGAAAATAGATTCGTTAAGATGACATTAAATGATTTATTTTCTTTATAAGTTATTTATTTTAATGGGCGGTTATTTATTCACTTTAAGTTTAGCACCTATGCGGCGTTAACACACTCAACACATATTGTCTCGGATCTTTACGGGTAGAATTCAAGAATGGATGTATCTTAATGTTCTTTTTGCCTACTATGGTTTGCGGAAAATCTGTCTCTAAGTATATAAAAAGGCACTGGGGAGCCCAGTTTTCGAACACTCCGGTCCGATTAAGACACGTTCCGTTCGATTGCGTGTTGGGTGGCGGAAATCAACGCCGTTCTTCAATTTTTTTCTGAAAAATAAGTTGTTTAGGAAGAAGTGCTTATGGCATTGTTGTTACAAGTTATTGCATTTGATGTCAAGTTGGTTAAATTGTCTATCAACGCCACGGGAAAGATCGATATGAAATTTAATGAAGATAACTACCCAACTGTCGATGTATTTGTACAGAGATATATCCATTATGGATATACATATATTAAAAACTTCTGAATCAATTTTGATTAGACTTGAGTTGGAATACACTACGTTTAAATTAAAGAAGATCTTCGCGATCTCGATCAACTTTCGAGAAATTTCTGGTCAAGCATTAACATACTCGTACATAACATACATACACGACTTACTAAATTGTTTTTAAAATATTTATACGTTATTATTTATATTAAAATAATTTTAAAATTTATAATATTCATAATATTTGGTAATGTAATGGCGGTGTTGTGTTGCGCCATTGCACAAGTAAAGCCTCAAAAATCACGGTTTTATTAGGTTGGGCTGTAACTGAGTAACTATGTAATAAAGTCTAAGAATCTGAATTAAACGTATTTCTGTTCTATCATCATGAAACATGGCAATTATATGTAGATTAGATGACAATATAATATTATACCCTCATGGAACTGGCCTGACGATGGAATTAGAAGATGGCTGGTGGAAGTTTTTTTCACCTGCTAATAAATAAATCGGATTTGTGCTCATTACCATCTTCTTATTAAAGTGTTATGTTGAAAAAGACGTATTTTTAGTTTTTTAAACTGTTAAATTAATAAGACTATTAATAATATATAATTTCTTCCAATCTCGTTAAATAATCTAAAAAAAATAGTCTATTTACACTCGAGTGAAGGCTTGTTTCTTATCAGTCTCGGGTTAAGCCTCCAATACACTATGTATGAGTGTTCATTATCTTTCAAATCGGTTCGACGCCTGGCGTAACGCCAAACGTTAAAAGTTACATTTCAAGTGTTATCTCGATATAATTCACGATGTCTGATTGTAGATGAAATTTAAATGAATTTTTTTACTTTAAGCTCCCTATTTTTTAGGAGATCTTGGTGTCAAAAGTGTATTTTTGAATGATTTTGTTATATGCATTATTTTTGCCTTGTAAAAAAAAGCTAGTTAAAAAATATATAAATTGAAAAAAGCAGTTGAGACACTTTGTATCCGTATTTCCATTCAATTTTCGGAGATATTGCGTGAGGAGTGGTGGAACTTAATATGGCGGTTTGTCTTGTCAGAGGCCAGATCACGGAAATCGATAGATCGAATTTATCATCAGGGCACATTCCCATTTCTCCACGATAGTCTACATTGTTAAGTTATTAAATTGGAATAGTTTAAATGTAATGCTTCATTTCAATTTAGTAATTTAATAGGTATTTTTGTGTTTATTAAATGTAAATTTTTATGATGATTTATCAAAAGTCAAAAACAAATCGTGACATTACATTCAGTTATTTATCCACTCAATCTAAAAAAATATTTTACAGAAGTAATTTTTATAAGATAATTATTATTAAACATTCAAATTATTTGTTATTGTTAAAATATTCAGAATTTTAAGTATTACTAAAGGTTCCCTTTGTCCTCCCCAGGGTGAACTCCCAAAGGTACCCCCGCCATCAGCTATGCCGGCCTCAGCGCCCGCGCTCGCGCCGCTCAGCGACTGGAGCGTGAAGCCGGCGGAGCGCGACAAGTACAGCCAGCTGTTTGATTCCTTACAGCCGAGCAATGGATTTATACCCGGGAATAAGGTAGGATTGTTTTTTTTATTTGCTTCTCGCTATAGAACCTTAGGCAGAGGGAACCTGAGAACCTACTGATAAGACACTGCCGTTTCCTGCTTTCCGTCGGATTCAGCAGGCAATGCGTGGCAGAGTGGTGGAGATCAACGTCGCACTTTGCCTCGTTACAGAGCGACAATATGTAAAAATATTAAATATTTCATTCCATGTATTCCATTATTGTATGATTAAAATGTTTATTTATTAATATTTCAGGTGAAAGGAGTTTTGATGGAGTCAAAGCTCCCTCTGGACACGCTGGGTAAGATTTGGGACCTCGCAGACCAGGACAAGGACGGCATGCTCGATAGACACGAGTTTATTGTTGTGAGTATTATAATTATATTATTTTGTCTTTTCTGTTTATGTGTGAAAGTGAAAGTGTGTAAAAATTTTAATATTTTACTTGGTGTTAATAATAAAATTAAAACAGCATTACGAGCACACTGGCTTTAATACAAACGTATAGTTGCTATATACTAGCCCGCCCGGTACCTACTACTTCCCTGTAGCAATATAAATTCTCAATAAATTTTTGGACATTAGTTGTTGTACATGGCTGAGATTGGCTTACAATTTTCATTTGCAGAATTGCTCAAGTTTTTTAATTTTAAGATCAGAAACTATTAGATGAACGTTTTGCTATATTAAAGTCGGGTTAATTAGCAAGATTTCCTCTTAGACCTCATACACACAACATACTATGTTTGAATTTATCTTTTACCTAAAGTTATTTTTTTTCGCAGGCAATGCACCTAGTATACAAAGCGCTCGAAAAACATGCAGTTCCAACCACTCTACCTCCGGAATTGCGGGCACGTCCTGCTAGGCCCCCCTCGCGGCCCCCGTCAAGGCCTCCCTCCAGGCCGCCGTCGAGGCCCCCTTCACCTCAACCGAGGATGCCTCCGCCGAGGCCCCAGCCTCCTCCCAGTAGTGGGAGCCTGTTGGACGGATTGCTGGACTTGTCTAGTGTAAGTGTCTTTTCTTTTTTAGTGAAATTTGACGTCATTATGTGAATTTGACTCCGGAAATATTTGTATTTAAAATTAAATATTATGTGTGCCATTTATTTATTTATTCATATTTAATTGAAATCTGATGTCATCCAAATCTTCAATTAGTAGTTAACCAGATCAAATCAAATCGCGAAAACTAAAAAAAGATGTTATTTTATTATGAACAAATTATTATGAACAATTTATGACAATTTATTCCATCACTTAATAGAAGATGTCTGGAGGAGCGGCAATTATTTTCTTACAATGTTTAAAAAATGCATAAAGATAGATGATATATGTACATATATAACATGTGGATGATAGATGGCGAAGAAAATAAGCTTTTATGTTATGATATGTATTTAAATATTTGTTGAACTTTGTCGTCTAGCCTCCCGCACCATCACCCACACCAGCCGCTTCGTTCGGTGGACTATCCGGACTCACAGGACTAACTGGACCAAACACACTAAGCGGTATGGGTGGGCTATCTGGGCCAACTGGAACAACCGGATCCAATCAATACATAACAGCGGCTGAACGGGCTCAATACGAAACCCAGTTCCTAGCGGCGGACACGGACAGAGACGGCTATGTCAGTGGGCAGGAAATACGTCATGTTTTGTTGGATACAGGATTGCCTCAGCCTAAATTGGCACAGATTTGGTGAGTCTTGGGTTTTGATATTGCTTTTAGTGTTTTTTTACCTCAACCGGAACGGAAAACCGTAGCGGTCACTTTTGCCTGTCTGTTAAAACTATTTTTCTAAAGGTCACGTGAAAGTAAGAAACTGAAATTATTATCAAATATCGATGTCTACGGTTTTGTGGAGCACAAAGAAATAATGGCTTCTAAGTAAATGCAGTCAAAGATACAAGCGTTTTCGTATAATTTTGTAAGAATATCATACATCAATAACTACTTTCTGTTGACATAGAAAGATAAAGCAAGTATAGAATATAGTTCTCTATATTTTCTGTAATTATTTAAGGAGCTTAATTTCAATCACTTTAAAATGCGTGACGTCCAATGGGTCGCCATGTAAAATGTGTTACTTGATGACTCATCTATCTTTTTCAATTATCCGTTTTTTAGTCAATTTTAATTATGTTAAACTTTATAATATAAAAGATAGTAACCATCAATATATAAGATAGGATATTCGTTGATATACAGGTTACTCCAGTGCTTAAAAAATTAACTAAATACAGATTATTAATTATTACAGGGCACTCTGCGACACGGAGAGCTTGGGAAAGCTGACCAAAGACCAGTTTGTAGCTGCCATGTGGCTTGTACAACGTGCACTAAGGGGCCTGCCCTTGCCGACTACACTGCCCCCTGAATTGAGAGGGCCTTCTCCTGCTGGGGCTTCCCGGGCCCCAATAGTGCCCCTAGCGGCTCCTCAGGTAAGATAGGAACAGTCTAGGCAAGTTTAAATATGTAGATTACCCTTTTTTGCATAAGTGACTTAATATTATTTTAGTAACTTACAAATATAGCATTTCATTGTTGTACATTTAGGGAATAGTGAAACTCAATGTGAAGTTTTTTTATCAGACTGGGGGTGTAGAAATTTTCTTACTGTTATTACTGTTTTCAGTGAAAAAGGAACCTACAACTAGTACTATAATGTCCCACTTTGACACTAATTTGAAATAAGATATAATTGATTTGGCTTTGTTTTGGTTTTTATTACATAACTGCTATGTCTAAATTTCGATTTCGGTATTTTTTAACCGAATATCGTAGTTTCGGCCATAGTTTTGGTTTCGGCTAAAAACAGGCCGAACCTTCGGCCTTGGCCGAACTTAGTACTGTCGGGCATCACTCTGCCTTCTACATTGTGGTAAACGAGTAATAAAATCACCCGATACTGATATACTAGAAATGTCAATAATTATTATGCTGAGTTTTGATAAAATTTACTTTTATGTTGAAGACAAACATGTTCACAATATAACCAATTTACTAACATCAAGAGTCTGTTATTAAAATAACCCGCAAAATATATTTTATTGAGCATTTTATTGTCCCAATATATAATTTAAAAACAAAATACTTTATATGACTAATATATATAAAACGGTACAAATTCGCACTGTGCGATATAAGGTAAACATAGTTGGAAATGATCTCTTCTATCGACTGTTTTACTTTATCTTCTGTCCTCCAGTATATTAAAAAGTTTCACTTTCGGCCGTAAACTGATAATAAAGCCGAAGGTTCTGTTTTGGTTCCGACTGAAAATAATGTTTAGTTAAAGTACATTAAAATCAGCTCGTAAGAGTACATAGTGTTAAGATACTGCGTTCCTCATTTTTCGTCGAATTCTATAGGCATTGCGTGTTATATTGTCTTACAGTTTCTTGCTTTACTTTTAAAAATAAGAGTTTTTTAACAGTAGTAGTATTTATTTGTATAGATATACAAGAAAGATCTGAACAACTCATTCAAATATATGAATTACATTTATATTTTTTTTCAATTACATTGTAACTATATCAATTACACTTCAATATAAATTTTGTGCCTTCCTCGGTAATCGGACTATTTAATATTTTAATATTAATATTTTTTAATTCTCACCAGTATTTCGTGAGATTAGCGCGTTAAAGCTAACGAACTCACATCAGCTTTATAACATTAGTATAGATAAATCAATGAATCATAAATACAGTATAATGTACGTAGATTATATTTATTGACTGCTAAGCCGTAGTCTTGAGTTCAATACCCATAAATATAGTAGCTATTTACAGCTTTACGACAACACACACCACAACCTTAGCTTTACGCTGTATCCAGGTTAGGCAGAGGGAATCTGAGCACCTAGTGTTAAGACTCCAATCCCATTAAGATACTTTCGTTCCCTATTTTTTTTAGAAATCTGAAGGTATTGCTTGATGAGTGGCGGAACTTAACGCCACAAATATTACCTATATTAAAATAAAAAATAGTTTTTTTTGGCAAATCATCATAAAATCTAAGAATTAGCTTAGAATTCTTTGTCTAAGACATTCTTGAAGAACTATTGCATTAAAATATTGTATGAGTTCATTCAAATTTTTGTTTGTTACGATTTATCTGTATTTGCTTTAATGAATTCTTCAATTAATTTATTTTTTATCCCTCACTCTGGTAATAAAAGTACAGAGTTGAGTTCCGCAATCTCTTGAAAATTAGGCTAGTGGTAACACTAGATTCTCTTTGCTTATTCTGCTATATGATGGATACAGCGCGAAATTGTAAAAAAAGACTATTTTTAAAGCTTTGCTGTCATAGTGTGGGTTCAAATTTAACACCATTTGTGTTTTTTATTACATTTTCCACTATTTATAATCAATATGTGAATAACATTTCAAAAGTATTAAATGATTGACTGATTAACTGGAGTTATCATTTTTTATGACTGTTTTGTTTTTAACTGAATTCAACAATGTGTTTTAAATTGAAGGTTATCTACTTTTAGCTTTATATTGTACTATGATAGTACAAAAAATCACAGTTAAATTGTGATTTTTTTTAATTACGAACGTGGTTTTAGTTTGATTTATAAGAAGTTCTTTTTTGTTACTTGTGTTTTTAAGTGCAATGGATTTATTGGCGAGTGAGAGAAACTTTTGAGAAGAGTTTTGAGAATTTTTATTTTGTTAATAGTCAGTATTTGTTAACTAATACTTAAAATTAAGTAAATTTAACAAATTTAAGAAATAATAAAAAAAATAAAAATAAAAATTATACATAATTCACAGGAAATTTTAATTTTAAGGTAAAGATAAATAATAATCAAAATATTATTTTATTTTCATTATAAATAAATTTTTATTACTTAAATTACTCGGAAAGCGTGTCTGTTTACTCAGACGTGTTAAATATAATTATTAAATGCATTTAAGTTTTTCATTTTATGAACCCACTTGTACAAATATAAATATTACTTACGTTACATATTCATAATTTAATAAAAAAATGCATTTTTAATTGTTTCATAAATATAATTATTTCTTTGAGTGCAGATAGATCTCAAAATCGTTTCATGTTCAATTAAACGGCTCCACTGCACAACAGTGGATTTCGTACTATTTTATAGTTATTGTCTACTTTTTTTACTAAGGCGTTAAGACTTACCATATAACATTTCTATTGTAGATCCCAGAACCAGTAAGCCTTGGACCTCAGCCCACACCAGAAATGGATGCAATAGCCCGCGAAGTGGATGCATTAGCCCGGGAGCGATTGGCATTAGAGGCTGAAGTGGGGGCCCGGCAACGCGAGCTCGCTGTGAAGGGGGGAGAGGCTGATAGCCTGCAGGTGAGGGTACACTGACACAGGGCATTGCTGACATAAATATATGATGTGCAGAGGCTGTTGACATACATAAGTATAAGTTATACTGACGATATTTACTTTTATGGATCTTATACTGGCATCACCTACTATAAAAATAAACCAGAATTAGTTGAGAATTAGTAGCTTTAGGGTGAGGATATACTGACTTGGAAGTTTATACAGACATTACGGACCTAAGTACAGGTAATATTTACTCTGCTAACATATATGGAGGTCACACTGACCTTGTTTACGATAAAAAACATACTACTGGAGGAAACAATATTAAACACAAAAAATGTTTATACACATATTTTTTTTTTTCAGAGCGAGCTGGACACACTGACAGCGACATTGAAACAGTTAGAAAACCAAAAAGGCGAAGCGCAAAAGAGGTTAAACGATTTGAAATCACAAGTAAGATATTTTTATTTTTCGCTGTGAACATTTATATACGGGTAAAATATTTTAAACCCATACCTAAAAACATATAAAGATCCGTCAACAGTTTAGACATAGGATTATTATTTCCATTTCTTCATTTTCTCCATACTGTTTTAGTTACGTGTGATGCTGTTATGGATACCAATAACGTAAACACACTACTACCAAAATTATGCTAAACGTTGCCGATCTGCCACTTTTCATTCTCAAAAAACATCAGAACGAGAAACGGATATCTCCCGTTCTCCATCTCTATTTTTATATTAAACCTAAACAACGTTCAACTTCGCCACCAATACCTACTACTCGACTTCGTGAATGAGGTGTATGCAGGGTTGTCGCTTTGAACAGTTTGTGTCTGTGTGTGTATCATTTTATTATTTAATTTGTTTGAAAAAAATCACTGTTTAATTCTTGTCAAAATCTTTTTTGTTCTAATTGTATTAGGCTTTTATAGAGTAGTTAAAACTTTGCTATCATTTAAAATGATGAAGATAAAAATACTCTGTATAATGGCATCACACATAATATGTAGATATACGACCAGATAGATGTGTGGGTGTGTAATTTCATGCGTGTACGTGTAATCTGATGTGTGGATGTGGGATCACATGTGTTCATATTTAAATTTGTTTGTCAATGTGAGATTACAAATGTGGATGTGTAATCGCATGTGTGAATGTGGGATCATATATTTTGATGTGTAACCTCATGTGTGGTTGTGTAATCTCTTGTTTGGATGTGTAAAAAAAATCAACTTTACGCTGTATCCCGCACACAGCAGGATAGGCAGAGGGAACCTACTGCTAAGACACTATGTTCCTTACTTTCCGCCGAATTCTACAGCCATTGCGTGTTGTGTGGCAGAACTCAACACCGCGCTCTGCTCTGAAATAAGAGCAAAAAAATGAAAATATAAATTTAAATAAATACTTGATTTCCTCGATCTCACAACCAGTCGCGTTTATAAGTACACTTTGTGCCTCTGTGCTACGACTGGCCTCGATGTGTAATATGCAGTAACATTTTTCTATTAATTTCTTTTCTCAGGTTGAAAAACTTCGTTCCCAAGTGACGGCTCAGGAGGCGGCCGCGGCGGAGACGGAGGCCGAGGTAGCCGCACGTCGCGCGGCCGCCGCCTCTGCACGCGACCGCGAACTCGACCTCCAGAGGCAGGCTGACCTCGCGCGTCAAGAAGCCGACGCTGTCACCGCCAGCCTCAGCCGCACCGTGCTTGCTGTGAGCCAGGTGAGTGATGGTAGAGGGGGACCTCCAAGGGCAGGCCGAAGACGCTGTGACACTAAATTTTAAATACTTTTTTTTATTTTCCAGGCCAATATCAAGCTCAACCACCTGGAGGAGCACGAGGCGGCGTTGGAGGCGGCCCTCTCGGCGCTGACCACAGGTGGCGCGGCGGCGGCGGCGGCGCTGTCCCTGCAGCCGCTACACGAGGCGCAGCACCTGCAGCGCCTCGTGCGGGGCTCTACGCCGCACGACGCTGTGGTGAGGGGTGACACTTGACTTAGCTTCACGCTTTAACCCTTGCGGGGAACTCAGACCTATGTAACCTACCTCCACTGTCTTTGATACTGTGTTTTCGAATATCAACCTTCAACCTGCCCTTATTACCGCTCACTTTTCCATCATAAATATTTTTTGCCATTCTTTCATCACTCATTCGGTCGACGTGCCCAAACCAGCTGAGCACGTTCTTCATTCTCTCTGAAAAAAATATAATAAAATAAAAACAATTTCACATTAATCTCTTTATGAAAATAATAAAGCTAAGAAAAATTAAAATATTTAGTTGTCAAAGTTTAGCATGAGTGAAGAAAAAAAGAGGGCTAAAGATAAATAAATAAATATATTTTAACTATCACTTTTCATTACATTAATTGAACATTTTTCTTAATCTTTCAATTAAAACATCACGTTGTTCGATAGCCCGGATAATTGCGAATCCGGATAATTGAAACTTAATTGTATTTTAGTATGTTGAAGATTTTCTTTCTTCAACATACTAAAATGTCGATGTCGATGTCAGCCAACATTGATATATTTTTTTGCACATATCGTCAAAAAAAAGTTATTGAAAAATTAAAAATTAAAACATTAGGGCGTAATAACACAGTATATATCCCAATGCTTTTTATGTCAATCGACTAAAAGAATAATAATTTCAAAAGCACGTGTACGCTTTTAAATTTCAATTATTTTTCTCTGCTGATGACATCGATGTTACGATGTTTTAAGATTTATTCGATCGATGTTAAAACATCGATGTTTATCGGATCTAATTTTGGATTTAGATTTAGCTGACACTAGACTTTTGCCGGAGCCGGTTGTGCGTCGTGTCGTCCAAACAAGTGTTCTTACAGCTACTACCAGCACGGTTATATAATAATATTATTATTTCACTCTCCAGGAAGATGAATCTTTCGCTACAAACGAATTTGGTACAATGAACGGTTCAACGGGTTTCGCATCGGATCCCTTCAAGGATAATTCGTTCTCGTCGACCCCTCACGACCCTTTCGCGCCTACTAATAACTCTGTAAAGGTTCGTTTTGCTTTTATTTTATATTTATAATTTTTGTGTATGTGTATTTGTCATTGATACATCTCCTAAACGGGTATACCGATTTGAGTGAAATTTTGTGTGTAAGTAATTAATAGGTCCAGGGTTTACCCGAATCCAAATCATTGTGTGGTGCAACTCAAAGCTTACATTAAAACGCGAATAATTCATTTCTCCGAGTGAGCATCGAATCTACAATCATCGTGTTTACATTCAGACACTGTTATGCTGAGACAGAGTGATCCTGGGAACATCATTTTAAGCCTAGCCTTATTATATTTAAATATATTATTTAATATTGCAGGATGCATTCAGTGGCGATGCATTTTCGAACTCGGATCCTTTCGCAGGCGACGCCTTTGCCCCAAACGATAATGCGCAGAAACCCGCTACTGATGTAAGCTTAAATAAATAGAAAATTTACACATTTATAAAACTATTAGAGAAAACTACCCGAGTGACCATGGAGTACTGTAATTTTAAACTTTATATATATAATATCTTTTTATTAGAGCACCATTTGTTACCAGCTTATATAAAAATAAATTGAAAAATAACTAATTTCCAGCCTGCCTGGGACTCAGACCCCTTTGCAGTACTCCACGCGCCCACAAGGAACTCGGTGAACAATCCCACTGGTCCCACCGCCCCCACGGGCCCCAGTGGCCCCACTGCAGCTGGCAAGAGGCACAAAACGCCGCCTCCGCGCCCGGCGCCCCCTCGCCCTATGCTACCAAATAAGGTAATCATGAGATGACTTTAAAAGGACATAAAAGTTACCTGACTTAATTTTTTTTGGAAATTACCTAAATTCACGCCCCATAAGGAAACAATAGGATAACATGAAAAATTTTACCTGATCCAATTAATCCAAGGATTCAATTCCAAGGGTTTGGAAATTGTTAAAATTTTTGTATAGGATTTGATATAGGTAGTGCAACGACACAAGCCTGCGACTGTAAACGTGACAGGGTGTGGGTTTGATTCCCTCTCGAGGAAGTAAAATATTTATTATTTTCATTTCCTTGCTCTGGTAATGTGGCAAAGCGCGGCATTGAGTTCCGCCACTCAACACCTGTCTCCGGAATTCGGAGGAAAGTGGGGAGCAGAATGTGGTGTTTATGGAAAAAGGAACTCGAAATAAGTTTTTATTTTAATATTGATAAATATAATAAAAAAATAATTCTAGTTTATTTTGGTTATTAGGATATATAAATAAATATTTTTTATTTTATTAAATGTTTTTTTGGGTTTAAAATAGATTATTTTCAGATTTTTAGTTGGTTATTTTAGCCGTTTATTCCCTCCCACCCTTTTTAAAGTGGCATGTTTCAAGTGATTTTGGTAATTTAGTGCTGTTTTTTTTATTTTTATTCTATTTTTTATTTTAATGCTGCAGAGAAAGTAAAAGATAATAAATGTATGTAAATTTATTTTTTATCTGTAGAACGCACGTCTATAGGAGAATGGCATTTTGTATTACTTTTTCGGTTTTGATAACTTTGCGGCCATTTAGTTTTAACTTTTTTTTTTGGTAATTTGACGTGCATTTTTTAAGTAATATATATTTTTTTACTTTCTCTGTTGCGCATTATGCCATTCTCGTATGTTTGTGCACATACAGCCTTAAGGGTATTTTAATTTGATTTGTTTTTTTAATTTATAGAACTAAAATTTAAACTTTTAGTTAAATAATTTAATTGAAAAAAAAGTTTGAATTTTATATACCGCCATTTTGTTCCGCTTCGCTTAGCGCTTTTTGGGACGAGCGTTTTATTTGCATTTATTCATTATTTTTATACACATTTCATTTTTTTATTTATTTATTTATTTGCATGTTAGCTTATCATGATATTTCTATTGCTATTTTTAATTTATTTAGGATTTCTATTTCATGGTATTTTTTTATATATTCATAAGTTATCCAGGAAAGATAGGAACAGGAACATATATAAATTAATGAAATTAGTGCATGCATTAAATTTAGTTAATATATTTTAAAAAAAAGATTTTGTTTAATAATATAATAAATAATTATAAATTTAAAATGCTAATTTTTATGATTTACAGAAAATTTCTTCTTTTTTTTAATCATACATTATATATGGTATTTGTACAGCAAAAAGTAATTAATCCCTTAGTTTCAAAAAAATGCAAAAAAATATTTTTTTTTGTTGTTATATTTGGCCTGTTCTATTTAGTTCATTGTAAATTAGCTTGACATGCTAGATGCATGAAATTCCTATCCTTATTTGTTTTATATTTACTCTGGTTATCTTGTTTTTTTTTAATATTATTTCACTTTTATTTTCATTAATTAAATAATAAATTCTATGTAAATAATTCTTTTTATAAATATTGTTGTATTTCTGTCACATGACGCCAGCAATCGAAAGAAAAATCTATAACTATTTAAAAATGTTAAAGACTAAGACGTTTACAAAAAAAAACTACATATAATTAAAATTAAACATAAAATAATTTAAATTAAAAAATATGACTAACACCTGGCGTCCTGTATTTGTTTTCATACCATTCTCTCACATATCACTAACATAAAGCTAACACGCTCGCGCTTGTCCCACATTGCAGCGCTAAGCGGATACGGCGGGCGGGAACCTCCCCCAGGCACCTCCTCTCCCCCCTGTCTCCCACATACACACCCCCCGACACCCTAACACACACCCATTCACCAAATCTCTGTTCGCCCAGAAAAAACCCGCCCTCGACTTCCCCGAGGACCCCTTCAAGGACTACCGATACGAGGACCCATTTAATATAGAGGACCCATTTGCGGATGATCCCAAAAAAATCGACCCCTTAGCCCGACCCACATCTGTCGCCGGATTCGAAACAGATGACTTTTTCAACGCATCAGCACTCAACGGAACTTTCTCGAAGCCTGAGAAACAAAGTGGGAGGGTATCAGCACCACCCCTCCCATATGATCCCTTTGCGGCAAAATCCAATAATAATGAAACGTGGACTGCTTGGCCCAACGATAACTGGGCTATGGAGGACGCCTGGAACAAACCTAGCCAAGATGCTTGGGCCAACTCCAGCAAGACCTCTGCAAGTGACTGGAAAACAGACAATTGGGCCAACAAAACTGACAATTGGGCCACCGACTGGGATACCAACGCGAATGCAAACGCTAATTCTAACACTAATAAAAATCTAAATGAAACCTGGCCCACGAGCACGTTGCCCAGCAAAAAAGAGAAATCGCCTAAACCAGTGAAATATGCGAAATCTTTGGTACACACTATCGGGGGTATAGGCAGGTCGAGGCATAACAAGGAGAAAAAGAAACCCACAGAGGCGAAAAGTACTGAGTTTTTGCCCACGGAGGAGCAACAGTGGGCGTGGGCTGCAGCTGAGTCCAAACGATTAGAGGCTGAGGCTGAGGCCAGGAGGAATCGAGAAGATGCCGAATTACAACTAGCGTTGGCTATATCTCGCCAGGAGAAATGACCCAAAAATTGCCTTCTCTTTGGGAAGAAATCGATTTATTAATCGATTAGAATCGGTCGGTTAAAGTGGACGCGATCGGGACTAATTCTTGCCTTACGCAAATAATTCGTATTGGATTCGATTGACGGTTATTGTATTCGCTAGTCAACATGGTATGCAAAATTATTGATTGGGGTCTTCGAACAATTAATTATTTAAAAAAAAGCTATTAAGAGAAATAAGTCGTTCATTCGCTCTTGCATTCATTTACTGACAGTGATGTGGTACAATTCTTAGTATTAAATGTTGACCTTTAGTAACCATTTAATAAATAAATGTAATTATTTATATTTTTATCCTATATCCAGAGTATAGATTAAAAATTCATTGTGTCCCTGGCATATTTTTCTCGATAGTTTAATGTGTACATGTAATGTCTTAAAAGGCCTAATGTTGTATTATATAATTTGTACAGTACCTTAGTTTATTGGTTACTTTATAATTTTAATTAAAACTATTTTGGACCTGTTTCAGAAATCATATAAAAAATTACAAAAAAAAATATCCCGAGGTCCTTTACCATTAATGTTAATATTGTTAATCAAATGATTTTAATGATACTTGTAATGTGAAAAAAATAGTTATTATACAAAAATGATATTTTAATTTTTTTTATCGAATTTATATTTAAAAGAAACAATTTTATTAGTAATTGTATAAAGTTTTCATTTTACGTTTTTCCCAATTCAAGTGACATTAGAGTTGTGTACGTTTTGTTTTGTTTACAGCTAGTTATTTTGTATATAACGTATCTGTATAATTCCATTCGATGTTGAATTATCATCGAGTAATCCTTGTTTGATTGATGGCAAATATAAAATCGACTTTATTTACTCTTAATATACTCATAATTGTATGAAAAATATCGATTTCTTTTGTTTATTAAATGTCATTGATCAAATTCAAGGTGTTGAATGCAAAATTTGCATTTTATTGTTATTTATTTGTATGTAATTATTTCCCAGTTATTTTTTTATATTACCTTATTATTGTACAAAACTATTTAGTTTTGTTAGGTTTTTAAATAATCGCAAATATACCTACAGTATGATTGTTTTTTTTAAACTAAGCAAATAATCGAGCTGCTTAGCCAAGAAGATTTAAAAAATAGTAATCGTTGCATATATAATATGTTTGTTAGCGACCTGTATTTTTACCACCGATTCATAAAATGTTTTGTTATTATCATATTTATACATCGCACTATAATTGATAAAATGCCTAAAAACAAAAATAAAAGAAATTGTCTATATTTTTTGAATTGTACAATAGTTGTTTAAATGTTTCAAATACTAATAGTTGATATAAACCTTTTTTTAACTATTTTTTTTATTTTTATTAAACGTGCGATATATACACATGAAATATCTTTTTATGTATATTTCTTAAAAACCCTTTTAACTTTTAAATACATAACGTTGTATCCACATCTTCATTTCATTTACCATTTAAAAAAAGCGTCTCCCATACATTAAGTCAAATAATCGACGTATATTAAAGAAATTCATACCAAATTATTAGTTTTAAGCTTAGCAGCGTAACATTGGGCAACACTCGCCGCCGCTAAATACAATAATTATTATAGCTACTCACAACTTGCGGGGGCGCGTTACTGTGACAGTGGCAACACTCTCTTCTCCCCGCGAGGTAATTAGTTAAGTGTAAATGTATGATGATAAAACGTATAATTGTAATATCCTTAAATAAATTGTTATCTGTTAACTCTTTCTTAGGCGCTGTTGTTTATAAATGGAAGATTCGCGCGATTTGTAATTTTTTTCGATTAGTTTTTTTGAAAATTTCATCGTGATGTATGTATCGTGTATTTTCATTTTGTATGTCTTAGGTTACAAACTGCGTGAATCGTCCCCAACTGTTATCAATTATATATGTAACGTACCTTCAATAGCGGATTATATGACTCCTTGACGTTGACGTGTATATGTGTATTTAAAGCTATAAATAATAAAAAAAACGTAAAATTTGATAATATTATTAATTAGGTACTAAGATATGCTTCGAATTCCCCTCGACAAGTGTAAATCTGTAATTTTTATCGCATATGTTGCCATATCGCTGGATTATTACCCATATACATAACAATGCTAAGGAAATTGGCTTTTTTATATATAAAAAAAGATTTTTTAATAGTATTAGAAGATTTCAATTTGTCGAGTGGTTTACAAAAGCTGGTAGTGACGGTGCGCGGGCGTTGATTCGTTGAATGGTTGGTACTTCCTTCTCTTTCGCGCACACCGCATTAGAGCGAGATGGCAATATAAATATTATTTTTAACGCTAATCAGTATTATACGGGACCGCGCGCCTAGTGTAGACGACATGTTAAAAAACTATTTAAAATATAACTAAAGGCTATTTAATTATATTAAACCGTTGTGTTGAAAATGTTAAGCTTTTCTGCTCATTAGCTTTTTGACACTTTGGTGAAGTGTTGCCAGCTCTAACCCGTTATAGTAGGTTAGTGGTTATAGAAGATATTAAAATTAAACATAATATTATAAAGACATCACATTATTATAATTATAATAGTTAATTCGTTGTTGTAATCTAACGTAATATTAATTGATTAATATATGTATAATATATGCATTTATTGAAGTTTTTATATTTTAAGATAGTTTATTTTCATCTACTATCAGTCTGTCGGTCTGTTTGCCTGTTTCTCGTAGCTTTTTTTATGCAACGAAATGTAAATTCTAGAGTCATTCCAAAATGTTATTTATTCATATATTTAATGATTTTGCAGTGTAAATTTTTTGATTTTCATTGCGTGTTTTTGTTTTAGTAAAAAAAATGTAAAGAATATATGAAAGTTATGATTGTATTTCGAAATTTTACTTGTAGTCTTTAAAGGTCGTCGTAAACGTGCTTTTAATTTATATTGATATGAGGCTTGGCCGAACATTGTTGATAATATTTAGAATTTTAGATTTATATAGCTAATACTTAAAAAAAATCCTTTCTTGTATAAAAAAAATACATAAACCTTATTTTATTGCATTATTTAGGTTGCAAATAAAAGATGAACGAAACTAATAATTCAAAAAATTTCTATTAAAACAATTACCTATACAGGGTGGAAGAGGCAGCGCTCCTTTTACTGAAACTACATATAGGGTATAATATTTCAAACCCGGAGATTAAAAAAATTTTTAAATTAAAGTACCTCAACAGTTTGGACGTAGGTTTTTTTTTTCATTTCACGATTTTTATCCATACCTGTATTTCGTGTGACGCACACATACGTGTGCGACGTTTCCGATTTGACAGGTAAGTGTGTGCGTGCCTATGTTATACTTTACAAATGGCGTTTTATTTTAAAACGATAATTTTATTATTTATTTTGTTTGAAAAAATAACTTTTTTGAGATTTTTTTTTCTGAATTATATTAGGCTTTTATAGAGTAGTTAAAACTGTGGTTTCATTTAAAGTGGTGCTGACAATTCCACCCTGTATATATTATATTCGGTACAACCACATTTGCTTTTTACTAACAAAGAAAATGAGATTGAGGAAGGATATCACTATAATATTGTGAAGAAATACTCTTATTTTAACTTCAGTTTTAGCACGTATACGCGACCGAAAAGCAGTCCCCTAAAGTTACCTAATTTTGTGCTAGAAATAAATTTAAAAGTACAATATTTCATATCAAATTATCGCGTTCGTTGTATGTTAACTTGTGATTTAGCGTACTTAGGTGTTCTGTATACTGTACTAGAGTGGAGTGTGTTGACTCGTGGCACAGCGCATTTGCTTGAAAAATGGCGAAATTGATATTTCAATTTGTAAAAATCGAATATTTAAGCTTATATCTATGAAATTGCTTAAAAACACGTATAAAATTGCTGTTATCAAGCTCTTTCATATACTTTCCTGAGGTATGAGGTAATGAAGCTGTGTCAACTGAAAACACTTGCCAGATATCTAGATATATCTATATATATCTAGATTTAGGATATCTTTATGGCAACTCCAATAGAAAAAGGCTTTAAATCGTATTTCGTATACTTTAGCAGTAGTTTTCTACTATTCATCGTATAAACAATAATATATGTGTGTTCAATTATCATTACCGTACTATTAAGGTCTAAATTTCCATTTTTTGTTCTTTACTGGTAAAAGAATGATTTTTTCGTCCAAAATCTTTTTATGCATCAATTTTTTTAATAAATATTCAGAAAAATCAGTACTCTGATTTATAAGCTTATGAATTTTGTTTATATTTAATTAGCGTTTTTTATATTATTATAACAGGGACCCATCTTATGTGCAAATCGTTATCAACCACGATACGATTTAAATTGTTTATGCACTAGATAAATAAAATATAGTGGAGTCTTCTAGTTAAAATGAAAGTTGAATGTTTATACGCGTTGTATGTTTGTACCTTAGTGTGTAGCGTTTTGAATGAAACGTCACTTTGACAGATGACATGTGACAAGTGTTGCCATTAGCATCGAAATTACAGAATTTGAGGGAAATTGTGTTAGGTTAAATGCACTACGTCGACCTAAATAAAGTGTTTGTCTTAAAGCTGTACGCTTTAATTTATTTTATTTTCAAAGAAAAACTGTTGATTTCTGCAGAATATTGGAAAGCTTGTGTGCCTCGATTTATAATATATAGTTGGATCGTATGAACTCGGCCAGCTAAAGTACCGCCATACGTCATTACCCGCTGACATTGTAATGAAACTGATATTATATTAATATGAAAATAACTTCTGAGATAATAAAATGAACAGCATACTGTAATACCCTTGTTTTATTGGAATTTATACCCGATATTTTTTAATTCTTTTATTTTATTAGTCAAATGTCAATTTAGAAGTAAATAAAAAAAAAATATAGTACTCTCAGATAAAGCTTTAATAAATGATAGACAAAATTAAGTATTTAAAACAAGATTATGTCATATCAATACTTACATACATAGTAATACTTTAATTCACTTATGTTGGTTAAGTTATGTATTTAATTTCATGTTTTAAATTATTGTTCTAGAAATAAACGATAATTATTTAAAAATACATTTTAATACAAATTTATTAACTATAAAATTGTATAAGTTTCACAAAATATGTTAAAATATAAGGCGTCATATTGATTTTATTAAACGCCAGCAACAGCGGAGGAATAATTTAACAGTTATAAAATGTTTAAATCAATAGAAAATGCTTTTAAAATTACTTGCTTAATAATAAAAACGAAAGGTAATAATAAAAATAAAAAATTAAAAAACAAATAAAATTAATTTTGCATATATTGCTTATATTAGCATAAACAATATAATGTAGTGATATGTTAGTAACAAATAGTTTTCTTAAATTTTTATAATCTCCTATTTTGACCAGTTACTTCATTTTTTATTATTTATTTTGTTAATAACAAAGAAAAAGAAATAATCTGACTTTTTTGTTAGTTTATTACAAATAGAAAATATTGTTCTAAAACATGTAGTAAATTGTCTATCCTCATATAAACGTAAATCATTATTATAGCAATTGTTAAATATTATAATTAAATACATTACTATCATTATTTTAAAAATAGTAAAGTCAAATCGAAAAAAAATTGTTCTCATACAAAATTATTATATATGTATAATTACATTAAAATCATTATCGACTATCATATAAACTGCTTACTCAGCGTTATATTTTGTGATTTATCTTGTCATTACAATTAAAATTATTTTAAATTTCTTAATAATATTAATTTTTAAATTAAAATTGTCAGTCACATTCGCAATTTTGTTATTGCCTTTAAAATCTTCATACAATAAAATGGTAGTGGTTTCCCCACTATAGTCAATAAAGTATTGCCATTACACAGATTACATCATCAAATTACAATTTTCACACTGGCAATTAAACTAAATATTATCAAGAAAAACGAAATCTTATAATCATAATGTTATTACAAAATTATGTTAAATAATTAAATAATACCCATATCAATGAAATCGTCGACAATGTCGTTCATTCTCTCAACGTACAGAGTGCTGGGACTGACCGCGAAATCCTTTATCTCTATATTTTCATCTACTTTAGGAGCGTCTTCAGCGTCAACGGTCACGATGAGGAGACAGAAGATGCTTTGAATTAAGCCGTAAGGTAATACCTGAAAAGAATACAACAGATCACAGTATTTTTATTGGTCATTTACCAATAAAAATACTGTAATCTGTAGTGGGTGGCGAAATCTTTGTGGAAAAAAATATTTGTATAAATTGGAGAACTGGAGAATAGTCTCATAATATGAATAAACGGTTAAGAGCTGAGACTTTTTGTTCTTTACAATATTGAGATTTAACTTCAAGATGTATCCCGTACATAGCAGGATAGGCAGAGAGAACCTGGAAACATAGTGCTGTGATACTCCGTTCTCCATTAAAACAATTTTGTTTCATATTATCCGCCGAATTTTTGAGGCATTGCCTGTTAAGTAGCGGAAATCAACGCCGAGCGTTGCCTTGTTTCCAGAGCGCAGTTTCGCACGACTGCCCCTGCGCCACGACTGGCAACAACTGCTGAGGTAACAACATTGATGCATTTTAAATGGATGTCATCATTTAATAACGCATAAATATTGATACTACCCACACAAGCTAATCACTTGCAAAATAAATACACATACGTAGATTTAGATACCTACATATATAAAATTATAATAAAATCGTAAGAGGGCCGGTGTCTGTACTCGTTTAAAAAAATGTTTATTGGGAACCTTTATTAACGAAATAGAATCCAAAAAAATTATATCTCTTTGTCTGTGTGTTTGCTATCGCTAATCCCAGAATCGGCTTAACCGATTTAGATGCGGTTTTCACTATTGGGTTCTGGCAAGCTTCCGAAAACATCTAGGGTTATTTTATTACAATCGGTTCATAAATAAAAAAGTCAATTTAAAGTATTTAATTCGACAAATTTGCTAATTGCCGTAACAGTTATTTTAAACAACTGTTTTACTGAATTGACTGAATCTTTAGTTTTCAATTTCTTTATTAATATTTCTATTTCAAGCGGGCGTATCCCCGCACGGGCCCACTAGTATATAATAAATTAATGGCTCGACAAAATGACAAACACTTCATCTCACGAAAACCGTTTCTTTGCTAGAATCAAATCTACGACCTTAAGCTTAATATTTAGCCACGAAACCAATAATCACTTTCCTGCTTTCCCATTGATGCGCGATAGCACAACTTGTGACTAAATTCGCCGGATGTGGGTTCTATTCCTGTGCAGGGAAATGAATTATTTAACATTTTCATTTCCTTCTCTGGTAACAAGATAAAGTGAGCAGCGTTACTCTTCTTTATGTAGGAAACGGCGTGAAGTTTTACCTGTTCCACTTCATAATCGAAGTCTTTTCTCGGATAAACAGAATCAGGGTCCACGTCTAGCCTCTCTAACGCCTCTCTCAGCTCCCTATAGTAAAGCTCAAGAGTTTCTTTGAAGTGCTTCTTCCTGAACTCCTTATCTGATCCATTGAATATGAAGTACATTAGATCGACTATAGGATTGCCGATCTGGAGTGTTTGATAGTCTAGAGATATGATGGCCATTGTACCGTCCTGCAAGAAATTGTAATAATTTTTTATTTATAATAATAAATTTACTTTACTGCAAATTAAACCAATAAAAAAACAAACGTAAAAATAATAAATAATTGGGTGTGATTTATATGCACATGTAGGTGTAGAAGTCGAAGCAAGTTTATATTGAAAAAGGAACTATCATCAATGCCGTAATACAAATAAAAATGCCTTCCAGCAAACCGCATCCACTCCCGCCACTCAACACGCAATGCCTCGAGAATTCTTCGAAGAGTTTGTCTTATTACTGGGTTACCAGATTCCATCTGCCTACCCTAAAAAATAATCTTAAAAGCTAATCTGATATAGACAATGTACAGCGTTAAGTTACGCCACATTACGTTACCTTAGTAGGAAAACGGGGCAGATATTTTGTGTTTTACATTTTAAATGTATTATCATATTCTTAGAAAATTCACTCAATTTGATGCAAATAATTTATGCAAATAAAATGTTTATTAATTGTCTTAGAACAATATGCAGTATAATATAATTATTATTTACTATCCTAGATACCGTGAGTATATGTATATAAGAAGTAATAACACAGCTATGTTAATATAAACAACTTATTATTTAGAAGAGCTCACTTTTAGTTCAAGGACTGAGATCTAACATTATAGATTATATTTTTTTGGCTTCTCACTATATCCCGCATATAGCTGGGTCGGCAGGAGTTACATACATACATATACATAGCTTCACGCTTTATCCCTAGCGGAGTACTCAGAGAGAACGAGGCGCCAAATACATACCTCTTTCGCCTCGTCCACTGTCATCAACCTCTTCATACATGCCCTCCGGGGGATCCTCATTCTTTTTACGTAACCTTCCTCCAGTATCTTTGATACTGTGTTTTCGAAGGTCAACCGAGGTCTCCCCGTACCTCTTACCGCTCACTTTTCCATCATAGATCTTTTTTGCCATTCTTTCATCACTCATTCGTTCGACGTGCCCAAACCAGTTGAGCATGTTCTTTTTCATTCTCACTGTACAAGGTATGTTGTGTTAGTATAAAATCGAAAGGTCACTCATCACGAAATCTCAGAAACTACAAGTGCTAGGAATCTCAAATTTTGCATAGGAGTTACTTATAGGACGTAGGTGCTCGCTAAGACGGGAATTTGCAATATTCGACTTCTAAAGGGTTGTTTTTGGGGTCGAAAGTTTGTATGAAACTTCGTTACTACAAATGCTAGGAGCCTCAAATTTTGGATAGACGTCACTAGGACGTAGCCATGGAGACAGAAATTAATAATAACATAGTTCACGCGGGTGTAACCGCGAGCGGGCCGCTAGTTATAATATAAATTAATGTTATATAACTCATATACTTAATATAAATTATAGTATATATACTTGAGAAATAGACTATCCAATGTAAAAATATATTTTCATCTAAAACCAGTAATTGGTAGTGGAGAGAGACTCGTAGATAGTATAGGTAGTATTTTAGTGCAGAAGTACGTACTAAAGTACAGATCTATAAAACGGTACAATTAAGACTTCCGCAAACTGCTGCATTTTGCAGATTATAATCAAAATTGCTGCTATAATTACTTTTTACAGAGGAAAATGCAAAATAATGATTTTACAATAAAATGAGCGATAACGTCGTCTTTTTCATAGATTAGATATATTTGCATTTACTAAGATACCTAAAATGCATATTCTACGGAAATATCCTTGAGCTTTTGATTACACGGCGTATCAAATGAACTAAAAATATAAGTTCAGATACTGCGTTCCCATTAAGACACTTCCCGCCGAGAGGAAGAGAGGCATTGTCTCTTAAGTGACGGAATTTAACGCAACGCTTTGCCTCGTTACCAGAGCGAAGAAATGAAAATATGACTACTATTTACTTACTATTTTTCAATTTTCTTTACTTTGAAGTAATTATTTTTCTACAATTTAAGTTTTGTTTAAACTTGTGCATATAACTATAGTTTGGAAGTCATGAGGAGGAGTTATGGAAGTCGGCTGAAAAGAACCGAGTACCGACCATATACTCGTATAGTATACTCGTATTTGTTACTACAGAAGTTTTGACTGGGTGAACCGATTTTGGTGATTCTTTTTTATTTGTAAGCTACCTAACTAGATTCCCGTGTGGTCCCATGTTAATTTGGTCCGTTTCTGACATTGTTATGCATCCAATAACCAATATGTGAATATTACTAAAATATAATAATCTAAATAATCTTAAATTTGCATCAAATATGTGCGCAATAAAAGGACACATCACTCAATATCACGCCGACCGATTTCGATGATTCTTTTTTTAATTGGAATTTTTAATTTTTAGTGTATCCTACACTTTAAGAGTAGTTTGACAAGAATTTGGTTCTAATTATGGGAT
>JAEBDU010012587.1:0-61297 GCA_016802625.1 Heliconius numata | reverse complement strand
ATATAATTAAATATAAATTGAAAAACCAGTTCAGCATGGTCGGAAGGAAGCAATTCATGGTTTATTACGACCACGGCCTTAACTTTTCCCATTTCTACCACGACAGTATACATATATGAATAATTCATTGTACGATTAACATTTATATATGGTGATGATTTTTGTTCCTGAAAGCTAGCAAGACTGGGTATATACTTCATAATTTTAAATATAATCTATGGCAATTTTTTGTCGCAATTTTCATAATTGCAAATTGTCTTTAAATTATTTAAGTGAAATAAGATGACTTTATTTTCTCTATTTATTTACTCTAAACGATAAAATTAACTAATAATATAGACTAATTTGTAATTTTTCACAAAGAATATATGAACTACGAAGATACAGATAATAAATATCTTTAACACAATTTTAAAAGCACTTCCTTCTTTCACACAAGGCTTAGATAATACACAGATTAAAAACATAAAAAGATCCGCTTAAATAAAAACACTGTAGAGTAAGAGTAATAACTCATATTATTGAAGAAACTAATTTTTTCTTAACAATTTTCCAAATTATAAACTAGTGAAGTACTCAGCGTCTCAAAATCGATTGCTGAATAAAAAAATAATTTATTTTCCATTAAAAAATCTAAATTATCTACGATATTTGTATTAATAATAATTTCATTAAAGTATTTGTAATATTTTGTGTTAGTTTCTTCTATTGCTCCATTTACTGATATTGCCTTACAAAACCTTCTCAATTACATTGCGTAAAGTGCAGTATTAGATGAAATGTAGATAATTCCTATTTTCTTTAAGTAAGAAAGTAAATAAGTAAGTAAGTTAAGTAAGTAAGTGCAGTATTAGATGAAATGTAGATAATTCCTATTTTTACATCAAGCTAATAAGGTTAATTTTTTTCTTGACTGGTCAAAGAAAAACATTATTACGTTATCGAGCTTGAGGCCGTCATGGCGCACAAACGCTTGACTGAAACATGTTGGTTGTCGGTTCAATTTCCACTCAGGGGAATAAATTATTATTTATTAATATTTTCATTTCTTCGCTCTAGTAGCAAGACAAAAGGGCGGCGTTGAAAATGAAATAGAAAAAAAAAATAAACGTACCAAATTTCATTTTATGAAACTTCATAACTATTGCGACAGTGTTCGAAAAATGAATTATTTAATCAAGGTAAGGCTTTCACTTTTATTAGGAAAGGAAACAATAAGGATATTTACGTAAGTATTTATTTCAACTATTTATACCCTGGACACGTATATTTTCGTCAAAACAACATAGGCCAAGGAACGCACGCGCAATACATTACACACTGAATTATTGATTGGTTCATATATAAATATTATACATACTACGTACATTTATTTAAACATATATATAGATAATAAATAATAATAACATATAATAATTTGATGTAATATAGAAGTATAAATATAAACATATACACCATATTGAATATACAGCACTTATATAAAATATCATATTAATAAATAAATCGTATAGTATATATAAAAATACTATATAAATACATATATTACGTGAATTAGGTTTAGTAATAAAATATTTTTTGTTGTAAAAAAAATGAAATACTCGTACGCAGAATAAAATTGCATAATATCTTTTAAAGTATGTATAAAATTAGTCCATTTAATTTTTTTTATATGATAATAATATATGTATATTTTAATATGAAGAAATATATAAGTAACCGTATATAAATAGACACAAGAGAATGAACATACATATACATTATACATATTATTGAATATCCAGCACCTAAATAAAGTATCTTGTGAATAAACAAACAGTATAGTAAATATTAGTAATAAATAAATACATATAAAGTGCATAAGGTTTAGTAATAAAATATTCTTTGTTGTGAGAAAAATTGAAATATGTATAAAATTTAAAGAATGTGTAAAATTAATCATTTTTTTTTAAATGTTAATAAAGTATAAAATATAAGTATATATCTTTTAATATGAAAAATTATATACGTCTAAAAATATAGAAATATATAAGCTTATTCTTAGAAATACACACCAGATAATAAACATACATATATACCCATATGAACTGTACATATAAAATATAAAAATATCATAAATTATAAAAAACAAAAAAATAAATTGTATAATATATATACACGACAAAATCACTGGCTAAAAAAATAACCATACTGGGCTGAAAAAATAATAATTTAAGTAAAGCTTAATGTACCGATAAACATTACTTTGAAAACTTGACTAGTACTAAAATATTATAAAAAATACAAAATTATACGCTAATATATTTTTCCATAATTCCATTGGAACATGAGTATTTAGCTCTTTATCTTCAAATTATTAATTTTAATATGACACGGAGGATTACTATAAAATATTAAAAGTTTTTTGTACTCGATTGTTTGTAGTCACAATTTGATGAAAAATTATAATTAAAACAATTGTATTACTATAATGTAAATTATTGAACAATATCCTATTTAAGTCAATAATTATTTGCCAGTGAAATTGATTGAGTAGGAGCCAGTGTTAGGGTCGAAGTTTTGGGCAGGGTGTCCTTGGAAGGGGTTGTAATTTTGATTTTGGTAATTCTGCGATTGATAGTTTTGATTTTGGTAAGGTTGTGGGGTGTAAGCTTGGTAGGAGAATTGGGGTTGTTGGTGATAGACTTGGCTTTGAGGCCTGTACTCTTGGGGAAATTGTTGAGGTGACTGACTGAAGAGATTGGTTTGTTGAGAAAATGAAGGCCTTTGTGGCTGATATTGTTGTGGCTGATATTGTTGTTGTTGTTGTTGATATTGAGGCTGGTATTGCTGTTGATATTGTTGTGGTTGAGCTTGTGGTTGCGATTGGAAACTCGACTGGAACGATTGCTGTGGTTGCGATTGGAACTTTGGTTGCGGTTGGAAACTAGCTTGTTGAGCTGGTTGCTGGTATTGCCTGAAGCTAGGTCGGGCCTGTGCTCTACCATTGTATTTCGGGTCTTCGTAAATTTTGGGATCTTCTCTGTATTGGCCATCATCTTCTTGTCCGTCGGTTAATGCGTTTGTTGATGATGGGTCGTGAAGGGTTGGTGGTGGCACCATTATTCCTGGACCTGAAATGAAAATAAAATATTAATAATTAACTACCGAAAATACTGTCTGATTACGAATATTGTCTCTATCAGTGTATGATCATAATTAAACTCCTTATTATTTATGGAAACAAAATTATATATATTTTTTTTAATTTATGCTATTTAAAAAAAATGCGTGTACTTTGTAACTTATTCATATAAATATTAGTAAAAACTTAAGATAAATCTAAGAATGTTTTAAACAAAGTGTGAATTCGATTACATGTAGGCTGAATGAAGATCTCGTTCACTTTAATTGAGTGTGAATAACGTGAATGATGTAACATTTTGCACTGTATTATAAAGTTATCGGTCAACTAACTCAGTCAGTAAACAGTGCGTGAATTTGCCAGAGAAATAGAAATTGCTAAAAAACCTCCCACAGAATATGTGCAATTCGATATTTTTTCTAATATCAAATGTTTTTGCTAAATTGTCTAATATAATTCCAATATGTGTTTTTTATACAAGTATAATGTACGGGATTATATAACGTATTATTATTTAATTTTAGCAATAATTATATATTATTTCTAAAATTAAATAAATAATACTGAATTTTTATCTCATTTTCTTGTCCAATAAAAAACTTTAACTTTGCCATAGGCTAGTAGACTTTTGATATTATACATTCACATGTGTAACAGGAGGGTAGCAGGTTCTTTTTATCGTTCATTTCCACAGACACGACAAGGATATATCTTTAGTTATCTTTGTTTTATCCTTTGCCATAAAATTTGCTTTAAGGTTACACCAATTTTAAAAACTTTACATCATACAATTAGATCGATTTGTGTACATGAATTTCTTTCCCAAGAAAATTAGAGTATTTGGCGTAATCTGTTTCGAAATATGAGCTAGTTGTTAACGTAACACTTAGTTCAGTGTCATATTCTTAGAAGTTCAGTAGTATTTGTAACTTGTTCAATTAAAACTATTAAGGAAGCCCTTAAGCAAAATTACGAAGTTTATATGTAAATTTTCTTATTAACTTATATTACATATCTAAACATGTTATAGGTTTATTGAATTTTAATGAATTCAAAATACTAAATTCTTTTCAAATAATTTGAATTGCTTGAATATTATTTCTCAAGGCATTTATTGAATTCCTAGTGTAATAATCAACTACGCTATACCAAAGATTTTGGCTATACTGCTGTTTTTATCTACACATACCAATATTAGACCAAGCCTATTAAACAACATATTTGTTACGTACAACTACAGTAAACGTATCGAAATAACAAATAAAAATGGAAAATATGTGATTTTTATTATGGTTTCGTATAGAAATGACCATTTCAAATCATCTTGATGCACGGGATAGTGTCCCTTGAATGCAGTAGGTGTGGAAGGTTATATGAAGACCGTAAAGAAAGAATTACCTTCAGGTTCGAATCCTCTCTGGCTGCTCGCACCATAAGACACCTCCCTGACTTTCCCGCTCTCGTCGACATACCCGTATTTCCCCGCTACATCGCCATTAGGGTACTTTGTTTCAATTTTGAACGATCCGTCAGCTGCTTCATACCCAAAGCTGTATGAACCATCGTCGTTTTGTCTGTTTATCTGTTTGAGAATCGGCACAGGGGTAGTGGTTGGCCCTTGGTGCTGTGAATATGCGCACGCGCATACTGCGCAGAGTAAGAGTGCCTGGAAATAATAATGTTGCTTTCAATTATTTGTTATCTGTTTCTATTTTTTATTATTTTAAAAAATCATATAAAATACAATTTCATAGATCAACCTCCTAAGAACTATAAACTTATAACTAAATTATTGTAATGAATTGAATTGAATGAATTATTTCTTTAAATTATTTCCTTTAACCTTAATTTTTTTTAACATTAGAACGTCCGACAAATAACTGTTTCTATGAAAATCTGAATCAGTACATTGCTATTTAACCTTTCAGAACGGAAAACGGTCTAGAATAGTTTCCGAACCCAAAGGCGTTGCTAACAAAGGACGGTGCGAACAGTGAATGTCCTTTAGCCTTGGCTTTAGCGGAACTATTTTTATAATAAAATATGAATAAGTATTTATGTATATTTATGTATGTATGTGTAGGTATATGTCGTACGTATATTTTTTGTGGAAATGTAGAACAAATTTGTCACTAAGATTTGAAATATTATGCAATATCTATATTGATACAAAATTAAAAATAAAATTTATTCAAATATTTGCTTAATATAATATGGTGTACACAATATAAATTTTATAAGATATTGGTTCCATTTTCATACAAAAAATACTTAGCGAATTTAGATGAAACTTTGCAGTAATATAGTATATACATTAGAATAACATACAGGCTACAATTTATGTAAACACTTTGTATGTATATAAAAATAAGTTTGAGCGGGCGAAGCCGTTTTTATATATAAAAATAATTAATATAACCCAATCTATAGACTATATAATATTTATTTTCCTATAAAAGTATCTGACAATTCGTCATTAGAATCGATCACGTAAACAAAGTTAAAGCCTTCGATTGAAGTCGGCCTTGCTAAATCACTTGTACGTCGAAAGCTTATTGCGCTAACGTAGTATGGCCTATGGAATGCGATGTCAATAATAATTAGGTGCTAGTATGTAAAATAATCGACGTTGATGGTAGAACAGCTTGTTTTGCTTGTTTATATTTTTTTGTTTCATTAGTAGAAATGTTTGTAATGTTGACATTTCTACTGATATGTATAGTAATACGATATATATTGTATGTATTTCGAAATCTTAACGAATGCGAAACAATTTTGTTTATGTTTTACATATGTGTGTTGTATGAAATTAGAGTTTGTAGTTGTGTTTGTAAGGGCTAAGTTGATAAAAGCAACATATTCTCATAAATACAAAAGATTAAGACTTTTAATGGATGCGAAACCTAAAACTGCATCACAACGAGAAAATCAAGTAAAACACTAAAAACACTTTATATTAAAAAAAACGATTATATTAATTTGATGTAACATATTCAAAAAATATATTCATAATAATAATTTAAGGAGTTATAAATTATTTTAATATTTTTTATATATAGTTATCATTTTACAACGTATTGAAGTGACATTATGTATATTTAAAACTCCCACTCATCGTATTAAAATGGCATGATAAAAATAAAAAAAGAACTCAGCGGTCACTTGTGAAAACCATAAAGGAATTAGTAGCATTCTTACACCTTCCTACAATAACTTATCGTAAGTTAAAGTTAAAGAATGAGTCATGTAAATGGCAACTTAAACTTTTCCGGTTATTGTTGCAGCGCAATTAAAAAATAAACAAACTTCAATACTGATATATTCTTTGTGAATACAGATACCGTTCATGCCATTCCCAGAAAACAGTTAAAATTATCAAAAGGTATATCTCATATGGTTAATGTTTGAGATTATATATGAATCACAGTTATTTGGAAAAAAGCACTTTTTGCCACAGGGTACTAAAGTTAAGTTTTTTTCCAAATTTGCCGCCCATTATCTAGAACATCTAAGTAGCGGAACTCAAGTCAATGTTAAGTCTAACAGAGGGCAAATAAAATGAAAGTAATTTAAATAATATTTCCCTATGGAGAGATTAAATCTCCGACATTGAGTTTACAACCAGATGCTATCTCACTATACCACATTGACTTATTAACAAAAAAATATATTTAAAAAGAGTAAAGATTTTATTTCAAGGTTTTTAAAAATATAAATGGAAAAATTATCAATAGAAAACGGTACAAATATTCTCTTATATAATATATCTTTATTAAATAGTATGAACGGTTTGTATGATTCTGTAATAAAAGTAACACTATTTTAAACAAACTTATGACGTATTATTCGCTACAACTAAATAACTAATTGAGCCGTTGTTGTTTATGATATAACAAAACAAGAGTATAATGTCAACTATTCAATTCTATTGTTATTCCACTCACACGACATTAATATGCGAGACCATAACGTTTTGAGCAACGCCAGGCGCTTGGCCTAGTTACATTTAATTGTTCTACGTAACTAGTGTTTGAAGAAATTTACTGTCTCAAGGTCAGCATATATTTTGACTGCGTTTTGCATATTTATTAACTAAGTTTAATTACAACATTCCGTACCAGTTCGTCATATGTCGACTGAAATATTTAAAGTATCTAAGTTTTTCTGTGAAATTGTTTGTTTCTGTTTGGAAACATGGTATTTTTTGTCTATATTCTTGTCAAAAAGTATGCATTTAGACTATAACATTATAATAAGAGTTTTCTATGTAAACAAGTAAGTCTCAATAAATATAAATCTATTTATTTCTCAGGTCATGTGGGTAAGAAAGTGGTACATGAATATACTCGTATGTAATAATACATTATTTATATTTATAATATAACTAATCTATTTTTAATTAACATATTCTTTTTAAGAAAACTTGATAACTTTGAAAAATTTCAAATGATTGATCGGGGTAAGTAATTTAAAATCTATTACTTGGTATAGAGCATCATTCTAACGTACAGTTATGTAATTTAATAATTCAAAGTATCAGTCTATTATATATATGGCAAAGTATATAGTACTTAAAAGGATATAATAAAAATTATAGATATTGGAATATTATTGAAGAAGCTTTAACAACTCTATTGTAGGTCGCGAAGATGATCTACGCTTCTATGTCGTAACCTTGCTACGATGCGCTACGAATAATCATCATTAAGAATATCAATGGAATTAGAATTTATGTACATTTTTTAATACAATGTTAGTTTATAAATTCAACTTGTGGCCGAGACCGAGACTCTTACAAATGGAAAAAGTTTCAGGTAAAAGGAAAATCGGCGATAGAAGAAAGTTATAATTGAGAAATATCAGAAACAGGATGATATTTAAAGCCCCGTGGAGATAACAAATAGAAAGGGTAAGCCTAAAAATATACAGGGTTGCCTGCCAACTTTCACTAGTTGTAGAGACCCTATAAGAAAAATTATCCAATGAGATATACCATGTATCAAGAAGAATAATACAAATACGATACAATATGGGTTCTTTTGACTTTATAACTATAATATATAAAGCTCTTTGTGAGTCGTTAATTAGATATTGTATTACCTCTTGGGGTGGTGCATCAAAGACAGTAGTACTTATGGTGGAAAAGGCTCAACGTATGATTTTAAAAATTATCCATTTTCAAAATTACCGATTTCCTACGACCGAGTTATATAATTATAGCAGAGTGCATTCGGTTCGCAAAATTTTCCTGCTCCAACTTTTACTAAATTATTGGAAATCATGCAAGAAAATTAATAATAATAAAACTATCCAAAAACGGACTAACCCATTGGGCATAGTACCGTTAACTAAGAAAAGATTTACTCAAAGATTTTCTTCATTCTTAGGCCCGTACGTTGCAAATAAAATCAATAAAAAGCTAAACCTTCATAAACTTAATTATTATAAAACAAAGAAAACAATTAACGAATGGTTACACACGCTAGACTATGATGAAATAGAAGATATTATGAAGGTGACAGAGTAACAAAAAATAAATAAATAAATAAATAAATAAACAAATAAATAAATAAAATAAAAGGTGATTTATTTTAATATCTTTAGCATATTAATAAATATAATGATATGTATATATATTTTTGCAGTATTATTTTATCCCCCCTACTTACTAATATTTATTTATATTTTATATGTTATTATATTTACTTATATTTTATATGTCATTTATATACATAGTCCTATAATTTTAATATATTATATCATACTTATTACATTTAAAATTAATATTATCTTTATATAACTTATAAGCACTTGTTATAACTAAAATCCAATAATAGATCCGCACGGCAATCCTTGGATATCTCCGCACAGGGAATCCTAGTGAGACATCCAAGGTGCAAATGTCAGGACATTCAAGCGATTTTCTTGGTGAAAAAATAAAAAAAACAAAATTGTCCTAATGTAATTTGTATTGGCTTTGTAAATAAAATAATAATAATAAATAAAATAAAATAAAATAATATACAATAGAATAATACGGTTGGGAAATACTAATAAACGTTGCAGTTTCAACGAAATAATTATGTTTAATAAATATTTTTTTCGAACATTAATAAAATATTCCTTTTTTCCTAGTGGTTAGACAAAAGCAACATGGGATTTATTATCTTTTTCATTTTTATTTAATGAAAAATGTTGCTATCAAAAAGCTATTTGTATACAGGATGGAATTGTCAGCGCTTCTTTAAATGAAACCACAGTTTTAACTACTCTATAAAAGCCTAATATAATTCGGAAAAAAAATAATTCTCAAAAATGAAAAAGTATTTTTTTCAAACAAAATAAATAATAAAATTATCATTTTAAAATAAAACGCCATTTGTAAAGTATAACATAGGCACGCACACACTTACCTGTCAAAACGGCAACGTCGCTTACGTATGTGTGCGTGACACGAAATACAGGTATGGATAAAAATCGTGAAATGAAAAAAAAATCCTACGTCCAAACCGTTGAGGTCCCTTGATTATTTTTTTTAATTCTGGGTTTGAAATATTTTACACTATATGCAGTTTCAGTTAAAGAAGCGCAGCCTCTTCCACCCTGTATAATCATCAAATAGGTTATATAAAACATGCAAAGTTATTTAAAGTCTATTAACGAATACTTTACATAACTAAATGATAAATAAAATATGATATTTTACAATAATTTACGTTAGGAGAACCCAGTACCAGAGGGTATAGCTTAGCAGAATCATTAACCACTAGACCAACAGGCAACATTATTTAATTTCCACGTCACATATCACATCAATTGATAACGCAATATCCAGCAAAGTAGGTGATCGCTTAGAAATCCTATAATTTATATTCTACAACAATTTTCTAGCCATCAAACTAGGCTGTTTCTTGGTTGCGTAACTGCGCCCGCGCAATAATGCATTCCTTAGCTATCCTTGTTTTGATAGCTTTGTATAGAGAAATATGATCAGATTATTTTATGTACAGAAACGATTTATTATCTGTTTTGACGCTTAAAGAAAAAAGATTTGGACATATCGACCGCCTACAAATTATAATGGAAATTTATTTAAATCCCACGCGAAGTATTTATACGAAAAATGTAAAGAAACCAGTTAAATGCTTACTAAAAATTGCAGTGCCAAACCTAATATACAGCAAAATTAGAGCTACGGTATGTTGTTTTTCTTCAAAGGTATGCCCCACACTTTTCTTATCAAATAGTTTAAAGTAATATATAATAGGTATGATATGACATTCATTGCTATATTAAGACTAGATATAAATAATTAATGAGCTTTAGCTGTAATTATGTATGTAGATATATTACTTTGTTTCCTTGTCTTTTAACAGACATGCAGTTTTATTTGCTTTAATTAATTATAATTTATTATAAACTTAATTTAATGTAACAAATAAATTCAATAAATGATTATTTTATTTACGCAACTGAAATTAATTCATAGTTGTTTATATTTAGATAATCAGTCTGTCCTAGAATCTAGTCGTAGTCTCGTAGTAGTAGTTATCATTACTTTATGTAACAGTGGTTCTATAAATTCCAATATTCCTATAAATTTAATTTAATTTAAATAATAAGTGGTTTGCACTTTATAATTTAGTTTTAATATCAAAAACCATTCATTATATGGAATAACAACATAACTCTACTTATTCAAATAAGGAAGCTAATGATGTTATAATTTTATAGATTACGCAGCTCAAAGAATAAGTACGTAGGTAATATGCAAAGAAAATTTAAAAAAAAAATTAAACGAATTTATAGCATTTTATCAAACATGACAATTAGGCAATAAATCAGTCAAAAAAAATATTGCACAAAAAATAAACAATAGTTCTTTGTTCATTTTCTTGATTAAATATTTTTGTTATGTGACTATCAATAACAGATAACATTCAATGCTATTTAATATTAAGTTACTATTTATAGAAAAATATTTAATTAAAAAAATCGATTATAGGATTGATATTTAAAATATATAACTAAACGTATTTTATTAATTAATCGTAAAAACATACTTTTTTTCACATTATCATCAATCTACACACATTTAAATTATATTTCGAAAAGAAATTATAAAAATAAAAAAAAAACAAAAAAACCAACCTTGAAAATCATGTTTGTAATATCCGAACGCAAACGTCAAACTTTCCCGCGCTTCGCAGCAGCTATGGCGTATGGCGCGCGAGTACACTGAGCGTTGCGCCGACCACTTGTATTTATAACGTCGTTACAACCGCTAATATTGTCATGCTGCCAACGAAGCCCTTGTGGTTTTGTAACAGAACCCTCCTCGGTCAGGTATAATTGTTATCAAACTATTCGTGTCGGCCTTAATCTTATTTATATGTTAGGTATATTACATTTTTAAGGTCTGTACAAAATATCTAAATATTAATAACATTAAGGCGAAAACGCAATATTTCTATAGATATCATGTTATTACAAAAAATATGTTTGATTTCTCTAGAGTACTTATAATAATAAATTAATACGGTTACAGACTTGTGGTGCACCTTTCTTGTATGAAGGTATAATCTACTTTATATATCGTTGTAGGCATGCCTACACTAGACTTTTTGTCAGGTTATCTGTATATCCCGTAATGAGGCCTTCAGAAAAAAGGATAAAGTTTATCTACTTCCTTCCCCTTCTACGTGCATTTATTGTATTTTTTCGTTGATGTAGAATTTTTTTGAATGGATGAATTTGTAACTAGAAGATGGATCATGAGAGTTTTCTGCCTGTGATGTTTGTAGTGGTACATCTGATGTGGATTGTGGTGTAATGGGTGTATTATTCACAAACACAGTGTCTCCCAATACCTTACTTAGAATTGAAGTTGTATGAAAGGCTGCTTGTTTTTGGAGAATTATTATGTTTATTGTAATGCTAAGTTCGTCTATATACCTGTATAAGCTTTTACTGATTATAGTGGCCGCTCCTATTATAATTGGGATCAATGTGCTTCGTGTGTTTCAAAGGCATCGAATGTCTGTGTTTAGAAGGTGATATTTACTTAATTTTTCTATCTCTTAAATAAATATTAAATTATACCAAATAATTTTGTCACTCACAACTTCCGCCTCCCTGATGATGACGCCTTTTACTACCTATTTTTCTTGTAAAATAGCTATGCGGATAGGTCGTTGCTTTGGTCAGGCATGTAGAAAATGCATGAATGCGTAATTTATGGCTTCAGTACCGAATGATCTAGATGAGACCAAGGCCAAGAGCAACCGGTCTCAGTGACTCAAGTATTTATAGACCAGGAGATGACTTGTATATAGTATTTTTTAGTATTTTTTTGTTTATTATTTATATTTATAAATAATATTTCTTGGCATTGACCTTTATAAAATGAAAAGTCATGAAAAACTACAAAAGATTTGTTCTATATATAACAAAATTGATATGACATTCATTTTTATACACATAAATTTTTATTTCAAGGCCAGTCCTGGCGCAAGGGCACAAATGGGCGACTGTTGTAAGTTCGATTCCCATTCGATGAAATGATAATGAAAATATTTAATAAAGATATTTCATTTTTTCGCCCTGGTATCGAGGTAAAGCGCGGCGTAGATTTCTGCCACTCAACAGTACAATGCCACTAAAATTAATGGAAATGGAGTATTTTAACTCTAGGTTCCCAATTATCCTCTGCCTACCCTGCGTAAAACTAAAAAAGAATTACATAAAAAACAGACGTTAAGTTATATTACTATATTTAGCATACACTTTATTGTGCCTTTTAATTATTATGAACTTAATATTTCTAAAAAATAATTTATATCTAACTTGTCTTAAATATCAATGTAGAAATGGACTCAAAAAACTTATGGCGCCACTTTTTTTTAAAAAAAAATAATTTCAACACCTAATCTTAGGAATTTATGATGTTATTTAAACGTAATTATTGACCTCGATACAATTTGACAAATTAAATAAGTAAGTACCTTTTACAACATTTATTTATAATATTTTTTTAGTTATATAACTTGCATCGTGCAACATAATTATGTACATACAAACAAGTATTTTTTTAGCTTTACACTGTATTCCGCACAAATCACCCTGACTTTTCTGACTGGCAGAGGGAACCTGGGAACCTAACATTGAGACACTCCGTTCTCCATTCAAATACTACCGTTTCCCACTTTCCGTAGGTAATTCTTGACACATTGCGTTTAGAGTGGTGGTATTAATACCTGGTTTTACCTTGTTAGCGGAGCGACGAAATTAAGATATTGAATATATCATTCTCCCGAGTGCGAATCGAACGCATAATCGTCGCGTTTACTTATTAAATATTATAAAAAAAAACCAGTAATACATTAAAATACTCTACACGCAATGTTTCTTATTCAGGCAGAAAAGAAAGAACGGAGTATCTTGGCAGAGGGTTCTTTCTGAATACACTGCCACATCAAAAAGCGTGAATCAGAAAAAAATATTTCATTAACAAAATATACACATATTGTCTCCTATGCTATAGCGAAATGCGTAAAATTCATCATCATTCTTCTTTGGGCGGAACACTAGCACGTCTAAGCCCTTTAAATATACTATTGTTGTCAATTGACGAGTCGGAAGCTTGGATTAAAACCATAGATAGATTGACGTGACGGAAGTAGGAAGACGTCTAACGAAGGAAAATAGGGAAATATTTAATTAGTCTTTCCTTATTTTTTTTTTGTTTATTACGTAGTTTTATAATATTAACAAAGTATTATTAGCATTTTAATTTGGGAGTCTCAAATAATTAATTAAATGAAAATTCAATGTCAAAAGCTATTCGAATATAACAAATCACACAACATGGCTCCTAATATTTAAGAAATATGACTATACCATGTTTTGAACGAGTGCTTTGGATACAGTCAAAATAACTAGAAAAATTGTATCAAATATGTGCCAATTTTAATCCAAATATAAGATTATATTGCCATTTCTTGTTTGAGGCTAGTCTTCGCGCAGGGACACAAGCGTGTGACTGTAAGCGCGACAGGTTATGGGTTCGATACCTACTCAAGAAAATTAAATATTTAGATAATATCGAGGCAAAGCGCAATATTGAGTTCCGCACTCTATACTAAATGCCTGTCTTAACACTAGGCCCCCTCTTCTTACCCTGCAACTTGCGGGATAGAGCGTGAAGCTGAAAAAAAATTTTACAATATGTTATGTAATTAAATATAATTAATTAGCAGCAGTAAATAACAAAAAGATTTTGACCATACGCAGTAGTATGCTGATTATAAAAGAGCTCGCCACAAATGCACCGCAAACTATTACGTTACGTTTAATAATAATATATTGAACCTTGACCTAATGTTTCTAGGTTTACAATAGATTCTATTTTACATAATTGTCACATACGTTTCTGTTAAGTTTCGACGTCTTATATGTATGCAAAATAAATTAAAAATATGTACGAGATTTTTTTAGTATAAAATTACTTTTAATTACACATACTTCGTAAAAATTCGAATTAGCTATGTTACATATAGTAAAAAAATCAAGAAAATAAAAAATAAAATCATTTCAATAAAAGATTTCAACGCTAGTAAAGCTTGTAACATTCGATCTAATTTTTCTATCGCAACTGATTTCGTGTTTTTGTACAAAATATATTATACTCGATTGCATATGACCTTTTTATTATTATGACCGGAAAAGTTAACTTAATTATATCTTATTTGGTTATTTATGTTTAATATATATTTCATTTTAAATTGCTTTATTTACAATAGTTAATAAATTTAGTTAAATCAATTAAAATTCTTGAAACTACTTATAATCAATATTAATATTTTTTAGCTTCAAGCTGTATTCAGCACACAGCGGAGAAAGCAGAAGGAATATTTGTAAAAAAATATACAATATATATGTTTTTTTAATTTAATTATTATATAAAAATAACTTATATTTATACTTGGTAAAATTGGTATTGATTATTTCTTATAAGCATGTTAGTTTGGCAATAAATTCTGTATCACTCACAGAGCTCTGTACGTCATTGCCAATATCAATGACTTTACGTATATTTTTCCTCTTTGAGCAAATACATTTACGTAATGTTAGAAGGAAAAAAATCGCTAGCCTTTTTTCGTAACAAAGAGATAACTACTATTTAATTTATATATAAATCAAAATTAAATCAGCTTCAGCTGTACTCCGTATACAGCAGTATAGGCAGAGAAAACCTAATGTTGAGACACTGCGTACCCCACTTTCCGTCGAATTTGGAAGGCATTGCGTGTTGAGTGAGGCTCGGCACCAGAGCGAAGAAATGAAAATATACATTTAAATAAATATTTAATTTCCTCGAGTGTGGATCGAACCCGCAACCAGTCGCGTCACACTTTGTGCCTCATGAGGCACGCCAAGCTCATGCCCTTTGAAGTGATTCTTACAATTTTCTTTATAGCAATGATTCATATAACCAAGTAATAAATTAGTAAATTATTCCACAACTAGCCAGTAGCGCTAGAGAATTAGAAGCAATAATTATAATATTCAAATTCCATTGAACTGCCGCGCCCAAATACTCGCCACTTTCGCAACTTATGTTACACATACTGTAATTTAATTGTATAGATAGATAATTATGATTTTCATAAGAGAATAATGTTTCTAAATTTAATTTGCAATCTGCAAAAGTAGTTATCTTACTGTGGAAATGGTTCAGAAAATACTAATATATTCTATTTCTCTATATTTTGAAGTTACAGTATAATTTTATTTATACATACCTATTGACCGACAGATAACGGAGAGCTGTGGACATTTTAGCGTTTGCTAGTAGTTTTTTTTAGAAATATAGAGATAATAGAGAGCTAATAGAGAATTTCCTTAAATTCCTGAGGGAAAGAGAAGACACATCCTGTGTTTTACTATGGGAGGATGACTTATTAATATTAGCTATGAAAAAAAAATACAGTCGAATTGATAACCTCCTTTTCTTACAGAAGTCGGTTAAAAAATGTCACTCATCGACAGCTCAGACAGTATTCATTAACTTTACTATAAATTATCTTGTTTCTTTATTTATGGCTATATTAACATCAGTATTTACAATCTTTTATGTTAATAGTCTATTAACAAATTTTAATCATATAGTTCTTATAACTAACCCTGGTTTGATCTGAATTATTACTGCAAAGACTTGTACTTTTTAGGTACTTTTTGTATCTACGATTATTAAAACTGAATAAAAGAAAAAAATATTCTATTGTAGAAGCATCTAGGAGTTATAATTTAACTGATAGAATATTAAATATGTATTTAAATGAATAACTTACGGTATTAATATTCGTTTCAATAATCTAAAGAGATACGCATACATTTGCAAGGTAGTTTAAGACGTGTATAGAATTTTCCCGGATCAACGGAAAGTCTAACCTTTTAGTTGAAGGCTCGGTCTATACTGAACATACTAAACATTCCGTTTTTTGCACTTTAAGTTATTTCTAACATTTTTTATTTCTTTTTCAAAACAAAATAAACCGTTCTTTATATCATTATAAAATCATTATGGTGCGATTGAATGTATCAGAGTCAAATTGAACACAATTTTGATTTTGATTTGGTTAAAATTCCAATGGGAGAAATTTTAATATACATATATTTTATTGTCAGAAAGTAGTATCCTCTGAAAACGAATAGAAAAGATGTAGGTACAGGGTGCAATTTTTTTTTCTTACATCTTTATAAAATGATGTAGAAAATATTTAAAGATGAAAATAATAAATAACATTTTATACTAAGCTTTTTCTATTTAATTGTCAATTTAATAATGTAGACCGTCTCTTAGAAACCTAATTTTCGCTAAATCGACCGTGACATATCATTAACATTCAGTAAGCGAAGCATACATCGCGATAAATTGTATTTTATTATTTCACAAACATTATATAACTCCAACGGCTACAGTTCATCTATATTTATTGGATATGACCAATATAAAATAAGTTATTAATTTTCTAAGGTACCGTTTATGTTTTCTAAGGTACCATGTAATGAGGCCAGTTGTGGGCACAAGCGTGTGACGCTTTGAGGGTTCACAGGAAGATTGTGGGTTCGATTTCCACTCGAGAAAATAAAATATTTAATATTTTCATCTCTTCGCTCTGGTCGAGGTAAAAGCGCGGCGTTGTGTTCCGCCACTCAACACGCAATGCCTACAGAATTCGGCGAAAAGCGAGGAACGGACTGTCTTAACACCGTGTTTCTTCTGCCTACCCTGCTGTGTGCGGAAAGCGTAAAGCTGATTTGATTTTTAGATTAAAGTGACAACAAATCGGGTTTCTGACTAATTGAAGGAATTTATTTTCTTCAGTGCCTCGAAAATTTCTCAGAAAGTGGGGGACTGCTCAGAAAGTTGGGAACCTTAGGTTCCTACTGCTTATCCTGCTACATGCATCCTGCATATAACACAGGTATATATATTTTTTTCAATTAAGCCTTATCCTCCCTCAACAAACTAGGTCAGTTACTTAACGCGTAGTAGATATTGACGATTATATAATTACGGTATTTCCTAACTGCGGATCGGGAACGAAACGTGCCACGCGTTGCTCGTTCTTATATTAGTAAGCTTAGCTTGCCGTTGTAATATATAATATTATTAATAAAACATTTAGTTCATTTTAATTTTTAATTGCTGTGCAATAATAGTAAATATTTTTTTATTGATTATTATTGTAAATAAACGATAATCTGTTTAAACTAAATAATCTGTGTAATCTGTATATCATTGACCTGTCGCTCTTATATAAAAGAGATTGATTAAAAATAATTTTTAAAAAAGTAAAGATAAACTTTCTTAATTAGCTTTTTCTTAATACTTTAAACGAATTACATTTCCGCATCATATTGTTGTTGTAATTGGCACAGATTTCATAATTATGCTCCAGTTCCAACAAATAATTGTGATTGATAACTATTTTCTAGACATTCTCTATCTCACACCAGAATCGTTCTTTGGAAACTTACATTAACTTTTTGTTCTGCGCGTTTTTCTTGTTGCGGTCCTTCGCATCAATATTCGGGTTGGTGGTCGTCGATCATGTTGATTGTGGTGTAATTAATTAGGTTTGTAATATTGTTATGGCCTGTAGGAAATAGCTATTTTGATGCCTTTGGAGGTAGTTAAAGGGTAGATAGAGGGTAGTTGGTGTATGGGTAGGTATGGGTAGGTAGGCGATCCTGCGGACTTTGATATTCGCGTCCCTTCTACAAGCAAAAGTAATCTTACTCCCGAGGTCCTCGGCTTCCTACTGAGGCAGGCCCCGTAGTGATCTGATAGCAACTACAACTACTAAGTTGCTATCAGACCACTATGGGGGACGAAATTGTTGACCATCCAGGTTTATTATTATAGGTCCAGGCTTATTCTGGAGACACGGCAGGTGTTATTACTTGGCCTCTGTCTGTTCTAGTAATTCTACCCTTCCTTATAAGTTATTGTAGTGGTTTTAGCTGAAACTTGGCTTGTCTATTGTTTTGGGAGTAAAGGATGAGGGACTAAGAGAGGATTCGTCAAAACTTTTACAACTTAAACTAAAATAAAACCCATTATTCTAAATAAAAGAAACTTTATTACTTACTAAACGGGGAAAAATGTTTATAATAAAAAAAATACACGAACAATGGCATCTATTACGCTTATATTTACTTAGTGTAACAATTCAATGTAGAACCCTATTGCCTTACAGTTCCATATACTTTTTTAGTCATAAAACTGGTTATAATGCATTCAATATTATATTTCTAAGTTATTGCTATTAAGACTTTTATACTTTGCGCCTTATATTTATTACTTCTAAATAAAAAAATACTTAATTTGATTCAAAGCGATACGAACTTAATTTTTTTGTAAAAAAAGACACACTGTATAACTATTACTTATAGAACTAAAAAATAAAAGGCAAAAGCGTAAAAGTCACTAAATAGCATTCATACACAAAAACAACACAACATACATATACATCAAAATCCCAGCAATTTATCTAAATTGGGACTTTAACCTTTAAATTCCAAAAACCAAACATCCGATTTTCAAATTTCCGATTTATATACCTTATTTATATAATTTATACATTTAAAAACATAATAATGTCACGTCTAATAAACATTGACGTTGGTCACACCAGTCTAAAAAATATAGACACCAGTATATTTAATATAACGCCGAACAATGAATCTATTTACAGTTATTTTAAGTCATTTTTATAATATTTTAAATTCAATTGGAAAAAAGCTCATATAGTCTTTTGTGAATAGTTGAATTATTTAATTTAATTACAAGGCTTATAAAAATCGTACACTATAAATTGTCATTTATAACAATATTTGCTGTCTAAGAATTTATTTACGTTATAATTATAAAATAATGTTACATTAATTAAACATGCTGCATTTCATAACTCTAATATAATGATCAACTGAGCTTAGAGTTTGTTTTAAGTTTAGAGTTTGAGTTGAGTACTTAAGGAAAAATTCCCAATTCTCCATTGTAATGTGAAAGTCAAGATTTATTTTACCAAACTTGTAATTTTACAATTTTCATAAAAACCCTGTGTGTATATGCCATACAAGTGACGCTAGACGCAGAATTATCATAAAAAAAATATTAAAAATAAAAACTATTTCAAATAAGGCATGTATGTTAACATTGTAAAGGCACTATATTATATAAAATTCAAAATGGCAACTATATTTACCTATAAGTGTTGAATAAAAACACAAGTATTTGTTATTCATAATTATCAATTTAAATTACAGTTAAATAAAATAACTAGACAATTTTAATTCTTCCAGTTGTTATTTTCTTTAATAGGCACAAGTATATAGCTTATGCCATATATTATTAATTTGACTTTTTTTTCTCTCTTAAATTTACGTAGAGAATCCAGTGTATACTTGTATACTTGTCTTTCTAATGTTTTAATTTAAAACAGCACTGAACTACAGAGACATTTACAAGGACGGTTGTAAACATTATAGGCACATTAAAACATCGTATTATTTATATTAATATAAAACAAGCTGAATATACAGAATGAATATAGAGAAGTAATGTGATTAATATATTTACCAAACATATATAATTTCTTTTTTTTAAATAATTAATTTAGTTGATTTTAAAAATATGGTCATCATTGTTATTTCGTTATATAGTCTGCATTTCGCTGGCAGCTTTGTTACTATCTATATGAACTATACTTAAACATAATTTATATATATGTAAAACGTGTAAATATTTATGATTATTATATATAATAGTAAAAGTTAAGCTAAATTAAAATTTATCAACTTAAAAAATATGTGTTTGTGTAGATCTGTTGAATTTTTTTAAAATTTTCTCTGTGAAATGTGACCTGTATAATATTTAACTGAAGTTTAAGCATATAAAAAGATTTTTTATTGTATTCACAATTAATAAGGCACGGGACACGCTACAGTGTTTTGTCAGAAGGAACTAAAAAAACTTATTATTATAATATTTTGAGATCAATACAATATTAAATTTCGTCTGTGCGGTCCCAATTTGGTTTAAGACACCACTGAGATTTTGTACGACACATTATATATTTTTACCGTTAAAAAAATACAGATAACAAAATTAATTCAAAAATCCTATTCTCTTACAACGAAAAAACAATCTATCCAAATACTTTTAGTAAATTCCCAATTTACACACTAACGCGATGGCACACGCATTACAATGAATTTTCATTTCAAATACTCTTTGATTTAACCAAATAAATAAAAATGTCTAATCTATACAACTTTTGTATAAGAATTTACATATTTATGAAAATTATTTATGAGGACAGATATTATAATATTATTTTTTTATATGTGGAAGATTTGTCAAATATTTGCATCTTTATATGGAAATGTAAATGACATATTACGTATTATTAAATATTTTTGTGGTTACGTTGAAAATTGATTGTCGTATATTAATAACTGTTTTAGATAAAAAAAACCTGTAAGGATAATTTAACATTGTCCGGCCATCTTTAGAAAATCTATTACATACATACATCTGTCAGAGATTATATATATGGCTAATATAATATGTAGATTTTTCTACATACTTACATATCCTCATAATTTTAATTTTACTTTTAATATTTTTTACTCAATATTTTTAATTTTACTTTTGGTCTCATATTATAAAGATGACAAAACTAAAAAACATACATTTACGACATTATTTAAGAACACATAAACACTTAACATATTATAAATCTAATGTAAGTGGCCCCTAAAACGAATATTATTTATATTTAATCACAAATTGATATTACTTTTGAAGCTTGTCAGTAATATAATTTTTAAATAACTTCAAATTCCTTGGAATTCTTTTCAATGTTTTTTTAACCAAAAACCTCAATTTTTAATAAAAAAAATATAACAGTTATAATTTATACATGTTTAAAAAAAGGCTTTTATATTTTATGTCGGTGATCTTATTTTTAAAACCTTTAATTGGAATCACTTAACTATCCATGTTTCATTACAATAAAAAAAAATCAAACGAATTTTAATACAAATACCGGAGCCACCTAACCACTTAAAACAAAATGTAAACTAAGATAAAAATTGCATTTTTCAGTAACTAGAAGCTTTATATTGTTATAATATTCGTATAATTACAATACCTTGACATACCATATTCTTGCGATCTGTAATCGAACCTGTGACCTTTCCCTTCAAATTCCTTCCTATTTACACATATACGACGATTACAATTAATTTTATCTATATATAAATATATAGAAGATACAATAGAAATGATCTATTGATTTCACCTACACTCAGAGAAATCAATAATGTTTGGTTAGAATGAAAGTTGCACAAATGCATACCAATAAAAAAAATAATGCCATTTAATGTGAATTAAATGTTAATTGACACCTCTGAGTGGGGTCACTACACTGTTAAACGGTCTTTAACCGCCCGTTTACTATAAAGCAATGACGAGTATAATCCATTAACGTATGTCTTTATACAATACAAGTACTTAAAAATACGTCTTACGTTCTTCCATCTTGGACACACAATTTGAGCTAAACTTTATAAAAATGTTTGGGCATATTCATTTTAAAACTATATATGTATGTAATTACTACATAATGAATGATGAATTTACAGCGGATTGCAAACTTGCGATGCATTATTTACTGTGAAACTCAAAATTTTCAATGTCAATGACAAGAGAATTTATTTCAATAACCTATTTTAATCCCATAAAAACAAATATAAAACACGATGTACGCAATCCACGAAAAATAAAACGCAGTTTGAATTTAGCCAATTTCACCAAGAAAAAACATACGGTGGGTAAATAAAATTTATGAAAAGGCTAAGACACTGAAGAAATCGCGTTATGTGGAGAACCCATTTGGGTAAGAACTTTATCTAGCCATTGTAAAGGGCCATGCAAGTGTATTTCAATCCAACATGGAGTAGAAGTCACGTCTTGTCTATGATACTCCGCCCCCCAGCCTTTCACGAAAGACATTCGTATGGTACACATTTTGGTTAATTCATAAACCGCTTCGAATCCATGATTTACACTTTGGGAAAGCAATTGGGCGAACTCGCGATTATTAAAAATCTTTAAGGAGCAACCTGGTGGTATTTTACAAACGGTAGACGGATGGAAGCCGTGATGGTGGTTGCAATTACGACTCTGTACGAAAATGGCCGCATCCGATAAGCATTCGGCGTAAACCTCTCCGCCTACGTAGTACAAATGAACACCTTTGCCTATATGACGTCTGGTATTTTCTATAGTGGAATTTCGATTGACGTTACTTAACTGCCCTAAACAGAAACGATCGCTATTATTCGATGGATCTGTGAAACCATCGACAACTACCGAATGGGAGTTGCAGTGAAAAACTTCACCGACACGACAATTTAATTCGTAATAGGCAACCGACGCCCAATAAAGAGGCTCTTGATATGAAACAGGAGCAACTTCGCCTGGAGGTTCTGTATCATCGGATGGAGGGGAGTATGCGGGTGGTGGAGTATCTGGGAGTTCCGAAGTCGCTGAAGGTGGAAAACCAGATCCTGAATACGACACGTTGTGGGGCATAGCAGGCTCCGTGGTCCTTTGGAAGGGCAACAAAGAATGCCCTGGAGCGAACTCCGAATGACGAGGCACAAGAACTGGTGGTAACACTGGACTTTCCACACGTTTGTAGTGGTAAGGATTAATGCACACTTCCTTTTGCTTGGCGCTGAAAGGATATTGACATATCTCCAAAGGTTTCAACTCGTGATGGCTTTGTAAATCGGGCCACCTCCACACACGACAGTATATTACATGCGGAAGGCCTTTACGATGAGATACCTGAAATAGTTAAATTTAACCTCGTTAAGATACTACTTGTAATTAGATTTTTACACATAGAAGACATAGAATTCCGTTCCCCACTCCATATTACAACAACACGTCAAATTCTGATATTGCTTTTTGAATGGCGAAACTCAACGCCGTGCTTTGCCTCCTTACAAGAGTCAGGAAATGAAAATATTAAATATGTAAATGAATCGAGTGGGAATCGAACCCACAACCTGTCACGTTTACACCCGCACGCTTATGGCCCTGAGCCACGACTGGCCTCAACTGTTATTAGATAATTATAAGATAAATATAATTTAACATAATCTATATAACATATGCTAGTTCCGAGAAAATAACACGACCCCGTAATTAGTGTAAATTAATTTACAATTATTTAATTAACTAGGTATGTGATACAAGATGATAAAATACGAACATAAATACTGTGTTTACGTATAATTATGTTTAACTAAAATTAGATAATGAGACTGATTAGCTTTTTGCTTTTTTAATAGTAGCTGATAAATATTGTAGCAAAATTAATTTTGTTATTATTTTTGCACGCTGTACATGAAGCTAAAGGGGGCTAAGAGAGAACATGGTATTAAGACACTTTGTACCCTACTTTCTGTCGAACTGTATTATAGGTATTATGAATTTAGTTAAGTGACGGATCTCAAAACTGCTCTATCCCTTGATATCAGAGCGAGTAAATGAAAAACATTAAGTAAATAATTACCTCGTTTACAACGTACGTTCACACGCTTATAGTCGCACACCACTGCGCCGCAACGGCCTCATCGATTTTGTTTCAAAATAAATATCAATATTACATCAGTCTGATGTGAATGTAATGATTGTGAGTCACACTGTTTTGTTGAAAATGGAGTGTCTTGACACTTGGTTCTTCTTAGCTGCTTAATAAAGAGTGAGGACAAGTGTCGTGACAAGGGTGTGACTAACGCGACGGTTGTGGCTTCGTTCCCCACTTGAGGAAATGAAATATTTATTTAAATTTATATTTCCATTTCTTCGCTCTTGTGTCGAGGCAAAGCGCGGCGTTGAGTTCCGCCACTCAACATGCAAAGCCTCCAAAATTCGGCAGAATGTGGGAAACGGAGTGTCTTAATACTAAGGTTCCTCTGGCCTACACTGATGTGTGCGCGATACAGTGTGAAGCTGATTTTTGAAGATTAAATAGTAAATTTTGTCAAAACTCACTTGCAATCGTCCATCCAAAGACCGCGGTATAGTGACGCATTTCGACGGCGTGCCGGGGCATGATAGCGCGCGTTCCAACTCTTCGATGGCCCCTTTTCTCTTCTTTAACTTCTTAACGAGGCTATCCACCGCTTTCTCTGCCCATTTTTCTTCTTCATCGCCCTGGAAATAGTAAAAAGTTATTATATAAAATATAGTGATAAAATTCACATTTTACTTTTTGATTGGCGTGGAAAAGGTAAAAATTTATTATTTAAAATATACTTAATGGCAAAATTCCACATTCATGCAGTAGGACAGCGCTGACTGAATATTATTTTTAGATTATCCCCATCTCGGAAGCTTAAAAAATTATGGACTACTGATTTAAATTACGGTCAGTTTCACTGGTAAAACAAAGTGCGGCATTAGGCTCCACCAGTTAATCCACAATATTTGAATTTATTGTTGCTGCCATTGTGGTATTAACATTACAGAATTATGGTTATAGGTTGTTGATGGTTATAGGTTTGAAGTGGTATTTTTATACATTAACTAGACTAGACCTAACAAAGTTAGAAAAATATGATTAATATTTTTATAGTTTTGTTAGGCATACAAAGTTTCCATAGATTATGTTATACAACATTCAATGTCTGCCTACCATTAGAATAATGGAAGAACCATCAAAATAAAATAAATGTTTGCTTACTTTTCATGTCATTATAATTTTAAAAAATGTTGACAGTATAAATAATAACTTTTGGAGTTTCCAAAACTTTGCTGCCAAATTTATATTTAATTATAACTTTTATCTTATTAATAATATACATATATATGAGATTAGTAAATTTGTTTTGTTAAATTATCTGTTATTTTAGTAATAACCAGTTGCTGTTAATAAACAGGTAACTAACTCTTTATCATGTGTCTACATTATTACATAGCATTTTTGAGCTTCATACTGTATCCAATATACTTTATGTTTTAAAATATATCATTAATGAGGCTATATATATTATAATTCTGGAGGATATTATTGTAAATGAAAAAAATTAGGCATTTACCTATCATAATATTAAGAAAAATGATTCATTTCTTAAAAATATTTGAACCCAATAGGCTGAATCATATATAGAAAATATTGATAATACAACTATCACATTTACAGTCTCTGTCTCTGTATCACATTTACAGTGCTGCGCCACAACAGTCTCATAATTATGTAAAATAATAGTTTACCTAAATTTAAAAAAAACACTTTTAATTTACAAACAAAATTATGTTTAGAATATGTACTTAATAAAAATTTCAATAAACAGATACAGATAACATATTATATAAAGATTAATCATAGTTTGCTTGATGTTACGACTCATTGTTTAAATAAGATTAATTATGTACAATTTAAGATAAAGGTTAGATATAATTTGAATTTATTCATAAGAAAAATGTTAATAGATTCATTTGCAAAAACTATATATACACCTTTCAGAAAATACAAGTGTCTTAGAGATGGTTGTACAATTGTATATGTACAATAAATAACATTCTTATTTATGCATTTATCAATAAGATGCCAGATGAATTAATTTCGCAATATGCTTCTTTTAAGCTAGTAATCGAATTTATATTACAAGAGATATACGTATTTTGCTCATAATACAATATCTTCACACTTTTCTATGCGGTATTTATATCAAAGATACAACGCTCTTTCTGTTGTACCTAATGAAAAACTTCATATTGAATATTATAATTTATAATTCATGCACAAGGAATATGATTTTACCTGTTTCCAGCCAAGTAACTTTTTAACAGCAGGGCTAGTGAAAGAAAACAAGCTGTTCAGGCTGGACATGGGCCCGCTGCTGGAGGATTCACCATCATCGGTGTCCATGGTGACAAATGTAGAAACTTCGATAAGTCACCAGGAATCACGGGAACGCGCGGCCCGTTAATGTTTCAAAAAAAAGCAGTCAATTTGCCATCGATCACCACAATTCACTTGGTATTCCCCACAACGTTCGTGAAATGTAATCACGAATATTACTAAATAGCGATTAGCGTGACACTAGTACGTAACAGATTAAATTTAAGTTATTTAAGTAATAGTTGACTACAGTTTCATTCCACAGATAAATAATAAGAAAAAATATAAGTTTCAATTAATTTTTGATTTTTAATTAAATTCATTTTTAGAAAAAGGAAACATCTTTTTCCACAGTTATTTTCAAGTATATAAATTATTTAAAGGTAATTTATTAGTTTAAGGAATTCTTACTTTGACAAGCGATGCCGTACGGTAAATGCATTTTTTGCTTGTCATGTCTAAGTCGATGTTACCAATTTAAATAAATACGAGTAAAATAGCATTTAACCAGAAAATTCTCGAATTTGAAGTGTCAGTGTCCGTTCATTTACAATTCAGATATTTTAGTTCTAGATTTGTTAAAGTACTGGAAGAGTGATAGTGTAAAGTAAAACTATATTTAATTGCGAAGTGCTTATTAAACTGTGATCTGTTTTTTTATAATAATAATAAAAATAGATATCATGGAACAGGTAAGGTTATGCCGATTTCAGCTGTTTTATTCGGTAAAGGGGCTAACATATTAATTTTCAAATAAACTTCTAGGTTAATCAATTAAAAGAAAAGGGAAACGCTGCTCTGTCGTCCGGAAATTATGATGAAGCCATAAAACATTACACCAGTGCAATAGAATTAGATCCGAAAAACCACGTTTTATTTAGTAATCGTTCGGCGGCCTACGCTAAGGCTGGTAACTATAGGTCAGCTTTGGAAGATGCAAATCAAACTGTGTCACTGAATCCTTCATGGAGCAAGGGGTATTCTCGTAAAGGTAGTGCTCTAGCATATCTTGGTAAGCATGAAGAAGCTATTACTGCTTACGAGAAGGGTCTGGAACTTGAACCTAGTAATCAGCAATTATCTTCGGGACTAGAAGAAGTAAAGAAACAAGTTAAAATGAGAACACAAGCTTTATTTGAAAAATTAAAATCAAATCCCACAACTAAGGAATGGCTCAAGGATCCCGAGTATGTTAGTATGGTTGAGGTCAGTAAACATAAATTTACTATTTAATTTACTACTCACTAGCTTTAGTTGTAGTATTTTTTATCAAAATTGTGCATTGACACCAAAAAACACTATGTCCTTTGTCTTATAGACTAATTATAACAAAGCAATTTGATAATATACTTAGTACTGTAATATAAAATCATATATATATATGTATATTTTAATTTGTTAATTTATGCTCTTAGTTGATTTATTTTTGAGTATTATCTACAATTATGTCTTGACTTTCTAGAAATTAACATATATATTATAGTGACTACATAATTAATCATTTAGACTAAAAAGCATAAGCTCCACATTAATTTTAATCCTAGACACTACACTTCTGTAACCTTGATCTTGATTAATAATAGAATATGGGATAAGTTCTAAATTAAATCATCGGCTATTTCAATTCTGTGATATTCTGTATTATTATAATCAAATATATTTTTTACATAGAAATGCCACATGGTATATTATTTTAAATATTTATAGTACTATTTTATTTTATTTGTTGTGTCTAAAAAAATATTATTAATATTTGAAAATTAAATAAGTTAAAGTTAAATTAATTATATTAATGAACAACTGTTCATGAATTAATCATAGTGAACTCACAATGAACACAAAATATATGAATATTATTAATTTATATTTATAAATTCATTTACTCTTTATTTTTAAACAGAGTATCAATCCCTATGATTTAACAAGTTTAGACTCCAAAATGGAGGACAAAAGGATGTTAACAACACTCAGTGTTATGCTTGGGCTAGACCAAGGATTCCCAATGGATGTAGATCCGCCAGTTCCGGAGAAACCTGCACCTAAACCAAAAAAAGAAGAACCTGCGGCACCAAAATATGAAGATTTACCTGAAAATCGCAGATTAGCTTTACAAGAAAAGGATTTAGGCAATGAGTGTTACAAAAAAAAGGAATTTGATGCAGCTATATCACATTATGCTAAAGCAATAGAACATGATTCAACTGATATAACTTTCTATACAAACATGGCTGCCGTATACTTTGAACAAAAGGAATATGAGAAGTGTATTAAGGAATGTGAAAAGGCAATTGAAATTGGCAGAGAAAATAGAGCTGATTTCAAGCTTATTGCCAAAGCATTTACTAGAATTGGTATGTTTTTAATTATTGTTATTATTGTTGCTGTGCTGTGTTTTTAATATTTTTTAAGTGCTATTTACTCATCTAGGGAAAATACTACCTTAGAAAACAGATTTTTTTATATAGTGGGATTAAATCTCACACCTCTTAGAAACAGTCTAAGGTCCTCTTGGGTGGTTTTCAATAAATAGGCACAAGTTATACCATTATTGGAAACAAAATTAATTTGTAACTTTGTATACATATTATAGTTACATTGAATTATTAAGAGCTATATATGGTCGGTATGAATTGGCCGCCCCGCCCCGTTAGGTTTTCTGTACTTTTGCATATTGCAGACTTGTAAAATAAAATGTAAATTAAGAAGATTTCTATAATCAAGTCTGCAAAGCTATCTATACATAATTTCAGTAAGGACAGGACTTGTCGACCTTTTAGAGATCATAAACAGCAATAAATGCACATTCACACACTACCTTTGTCCATGGTTTATGTGCCATTTTATTTTATTTTCAGATTTTTCTTTTGTTATTATAATTTCTATTTTATTTTAATTTCATTATTATGACACTCTCCTTACTTTGAAAGACAAAGGAAACCTAATGTAAAGACACTCAATTCTACTCTTTCAGTCGAATTTTTGAGACACAACTCCATCCCATGTCTTGTTATCAGAGTAAAGAAATTAATAATTTGAATTACTACAACCCTTGTGTTAACAGTCACAAACTATGCCACTGCGCTACGACTGCCTCAATTTTTATTTTGCCCAACTTTTAACCAGGTAATGCATACAAGAAAATGGAACAATGGAAGTTAGCAAAAACTTGCTTTGAGAAGTCAATGTCGGAACATCGTACGCCTGAAATTAAAACACTACTAAGTGAAGTGGAAAAAAAAATTGTGGAAGAAGAAAAAAAAGCTTATGTAGATCCGGTTAAAGCAGAACAAGAGAAGGAACTTGGCAATGATTACTTTAAGAAAGGTAGGAAACAATAGTCTTTTACAATCAACAACAAGATCCTGTTATATAATGCTTAAAAAATAAGTTTTAATGTATAAATTTAATAGAAAAATATAAAATTTTAGAACTATATGTCATAAATATAATATTATGACATATTATAATAAATTATATGTTATATGATATACCTATGTATATGAAAGATACAGGACAAGTCTACTCAACACCAGAACAAGTCGATTTACAGTCGCACTTAATGCCCCCAAGCCACGGCTGGTCTTAACTGGTCATTTATAATATTAGTAGGACAGGACATAATTATAGATTTTCTCTTGTAATTTTTATGTTTTTCTTTCAGGTGATTACAGCACAGCAATGAAACATTACACTGAAGCTATCAAACGCAATCCGGATGATCCTAAACTATATTCTAACAGGGCGGCATGCTATACTAAACTGGCTGCTTTTGATCTAGGATTGAGAGACTGCGATCAGTGCTGCAAATTGGACCCCAAGTTCATCAAAGGATGGATCAGAAAGGGGAAAATTCTTCAGGTAATTTCTTTTTGCTTCACTCTGTACCCCGCATTTAGCAGGGTAGGCAGACGGAACCTGGGAATCTAGTATTAAGACACTTCTGTTCCTCACTTTTCGCCCACTTTTCGGAACTTAATGCCGCGCTTTTTACCTCATTACCAGAGCAAGGAAATGAAAATATTAAATATTTCATTCGCCTTTCATGGGAATTGAACCCACAACCGTCGCGCTTACAGTCGCACGCTATTGCCCCTGCGCCACAACGACCTTTAATAACTTTAAACTATTTATTAACCCTTTTTATAATTTCAGGGTATGCAACAACACGCTAAAGCTCTTAATGCATATCAAAAGGCCTTGGAGCTGGATCCAAGTAATGCCGAAGCTCTGGAAGGCTACAGAGCGTGCTCTACGCAACTCAATTCCAATCCTGAAGAGGTATGATTATAAGTTTTATATTTTAAAGGGTATTTTCAAATATTTTCTATATTGTTTTTTGAATTTATACCAAAAGAAAAATATTGTAGGTTTTTGTATATCACACTTTCTTTTACCTCATGAAATGATAATATTTTATTACCTTAAGTAAACTAAAAACAAAATGCATATTGAAATTCCTTACAAATTTGCAACCCCTATTTCACGCCTTTAGGGTTAAAATTTGTCAATATCCCTTCTGTGGAGTGGATGTCCAGATTAGGAAAGTAAACATCTGTCCAAATTTCATGTTTCTACCATCAGCAGTTACGGCTGTGCGTTCGTCTTACCTCAGTCAGTGAGGACAAGTCCTTTTATATATATATATAGATTACCAGAAGTGTCGAAAAATTCGTTTTTAAAATCATGATGAAAAAATGAGATTGTGAATGTATATGATAAGTGCGATTTGGATTCCCACTCGAAAATTTCCAATCCTAACAATCCCACTCTCTTATTTATATTTTATAAATGTGAAAGTTTATGATAATGGATGGATTAAAATAACATATGTTTAGGCTACCTATAATATAACAATAACTAAGTAGGTGAAGTGTATTAAAAATTTATATGTTTGTATCCTAGGTACGCCAACGCGCAATGGCCGACCCTGAAGTCCAATCGATACTTCGAGACCCAGCAATGAGGTGCATTCTAGAACAAATGCAACAAGACCCCCAAGCCTTACAAGATCACCTCAAAAACCCAGCTATTGCAGCTAAAATACAGAAGTTACTAGAATCTGGTCTCATTGCTATACATTAGTTAGGCCCTAGGAAGTGGTTTTCAGTGTTGCCAGTGTTTACTTTTTGTATGTATGTATTGTATTGCCAGCGTTGAAAAATTGTGAAATATGTGAAACCTCAATAATATGGTATAATAAGCATTGTCCTTTTTTTTACAAAATATACAGCTGCATTGGTTTAATATTATTTTTGTCAAAATATATGTTTTTTTCTTAAGAATATACATATTATGTATTGTAAATTAAGCAGGCGTTAATATTATATTGAATTTCACCTTAAGTGTCTTAAAAGGTAAACTTTTGGGATTTGACTAAAATCTAGTTTATTATTTCCCGCCTAAATAACCAAAAAGCGTAATGGCAACATTTTAACTTTTTTTTATCAATTTGAATTACCATTGAAATAAAAGTTTTATAATAATAATTGATGCCTATTTTGTCCTTTCAATTTTAAACAATGTTAAGATGTGACTGTGGTTAATTATAAACCAGTACTTATAAAAAAAATATAACCTCTTTTTTAGCTTACAGTTTTATTTAGGGGTAGGTAAAAAAAAGTAAAAACTTTACTTTTAAATGGTTACTCAAAAAGTTAATTTCTTAGGTCTTAACCATTCCAAGCTACGCTTCAATGCTAAGTAGTATAAACTTATTTTGTATGTTTGTTTTAGGATTCTATTGTTCATTTGATTGATATATATGCGACTATGCTGCCTGCAATGGAATTTTGTAATTTATTCAATAAACTATATGTAGGCAAATTTCTTTTTATTTTCTCATATAAATTATCTACAGAGGATGAGGTCGTCGTGGCGCAGGGGTACAAGCTTAATAAATTTCTATAAAACCCTATAATATTTTAAAAATATCCCTTAACGGTTGAGTAGTTATGTCTCATCATTGTCAGCTGACAACACAGTCAGTATCAGATGACTAAGAAGCAAATATCTGAATATTATATGAAATACCACTAGTAAATTGTTACTTGTGATTCTATTATCAAATCCTGACTGGTTTTGAAACCTATACATTTTTTAAAATGAAAAAGAATTTTTAAAATTAATTCAGAAATACACACATAAAAAATAAACTCATTTTTTAAAAATGAAGTCTGCAGAACAGAAGGAAAATATTTAATAAAATTATGCAAGATAGTTAATAATACATTCTTTAAAAAATATTTTACCTTTTACATGACAAAGACACACAATAGCATAGATACTAAAGTATGGAATCTTTAATTAATTTATATATGACAAAGAAAATTTAAATCTTTTTAAAGCACGTGATGTTAAAAGTAAATCGATGTTGATGTACTTCAAAAAGGACGTTATCAAATGTATCATAAAATTGACTCTGATTATTCGATTATTTATTGACTTCCTACTATAATTATATCGACAAAAATTGTGCATTTTTATGAAATACTATGAAATTATAACATTATCCAATTTATAATTTTATATTTTCGTTTCTACTATTATTAATAAATGTGAGTTTGTGAAGATGGCTGATGGATATTTATTCGAGTTCTGTTTTTATGCAAAGACTACTAAACGGATTTCAATGAAACTATAATGTTAAAGAAGCAATATACTTATATCTACATAAATCTATCGACATAGATGTATACCTGTACTAATATTATTAAAGGAGGAGGAACTGCTCTTTTAGCATACGTATTTTTTTGGAGTCCAGAACAATATTTTCACTATAATTGAAAAACATTTTTTTTGGCCCACCTATAAATATTATATATCATAATATGATCATGCCGAATGCCCGATATTTGCCAAAAACTTAAATCGTCAAATCTTTTAGGAGTCGATTTGACTCAATGACTCATTAGTATCGATACCCCATATCGAGAATCATTATTCTCGATATGGGGTATCGATACTAATGACTCAAACATGTATCAGTCATTCACAACTCTAGTCTATTCGAGTAAAAACAATTCACTAGTTCAGTACTGTCATTTTTAAATTGTCAAATCAAATGTTATTTAGTTATTTATTAGTTTAAAACATACGATTGTTTGTTTGTGTTAAGTGTTGTTTATTTATAAAAATAATATAAATTTTAATTTCATTAGTGTTAAAATGACTGTAACGAATAATAATATTATTTGAAGACAAAGACGCCACTAATATGAGACATTTAAACTTAAACTTTTAAATAAGTTATCAGTTTATGTAAATAAAGGTGAGTGATAAAAATATATATGGTCTGAATCTAAGCGTTCGAAATAAATAGATTTGTGTTATTCTATTTTGCTCATTTTATTTAGTTATATCAATTTCTTTATTAACAATTATTTTAGCAATTTTATTACTATATACCTTAACTGAATTCTATATACAATACATAAAATACTACGTGCCTTACATTGTGTTTGGAACAATGGGCCATTATGTAAATTATCGTTTACATGTAAAATACAATTTAATACAAATTATAATTTTGAAAAAAAATACCAGTTATCATATACTTTTTTATTGAAAAAAATTATAATTGCCAAATCTATTTTGTTACTATACAATACCTAGCCTCTTTGATTAACAAGTGACTATTGGCTTATGATAATTAGTATAATATATTCACATAATTTTATGTTTATTTTTTAAAGTGTTATAAGATGTCTTGTGGTTAATAATCTCTTTCAATTTTAACTTTATGGTCTGTGTTTATTGATAATCATTTGATTTGTTATATATATTAGTGCTTTTTTTTAGTTAGATAAATTAAAAAAAATATTTTAAAGAACAAAATCATCTTTAAATAAAATATACTTTAATAATGTTGTCATTAATGGAATTGTTGTTCATTTCTTCTTAATTATTATTCCTTACATTTTTTTTAAAGTCCATTGAGTAATACAATTTATAAACAAAATGCATGCATGTAAAGACTACTCATTATGTTATATAAGTATGAATTACTCAACTGCGAACATTGTGAATGTTACTACTACCTGTTTGAAATTATGCACCTCTGTATGATCTTACTTTACTTATTCCTTTTAGAATTTATAAAAAATAGTATCAAATAATTGTATGTAGCTATTAAAATAAAACTGTATGGTCTCACAGTCTCTCTCCCAGCATATACAAACAGATGATGATAAATTAATGTAATGTAATTCTCCTTTTGGGGTTTTAATCCACAACCCTCACGTTTACAATTAAATACAGAACCAGTGTGAAAATATTACACAGTCGTTTTTTAAATATACAAAAAAAATTCTTGTTCCTGTGCCGTCACTATGTGTGAGATACAGCATGAATTAAATACTTAAAATTGTATAAAAAGATATGTAAATTTCTATTATGACTAAAGGATTTTAGCTTTTAGCCAGGCTTGCTATAGATGTTAATAACAGCACTTAGCTTACCTTGCCGCATGCGGGATACAGCGTGAAGCTGAAACAAAATCTTAAATTAATCAGAGTTAAAAGGAATGGGGACTTCACATTTAATTTCTTTTGATATGTTTATTTTTGATTAATCTTCTATCAACGAGTGACAATATTGTTGACAATTGTATCGTTATATATGTTTGTACCTTCATAATGTACATTGCAACACATTGATAGTACTTATAAATATATGTGCAAACGAAATTTTGTAATCAATTAAAATAATTAATAAACATTGCTTGTGTAGGGCACGTGATATCATAGTTATATTGTTATCATAGATATTTGTTGTATAGCAAGCTTATCTAAAACGAAAATTAATTACGAAAGTGATTAGAGTTAAAGATGATTAAATTATAAAGACATACATTGTCGCTATCACAGATGTGGATTTTTGGCTAATCGATTGTAAATATGTACAATGTACATATATTTGTTCTCATTTAATATTCGTTAGACACTAATCGTCATCTCTAAGTGTACTAAATTCTAGACACACTAATTTTCTTTTAAAATATTTTTTTTATACTAGACCTAGTCTTACACAATACACATAATTAAAACCACATTAAAATATAAGCCATATTGCTGATAACGATTGCTTTACGACTAGTTTCGTTATCTCAATACGAAAACCAAAATCTATGGATTATATTGATAATAGTGATAAAATTTGTTAGAGGTTAATTATTTTAACCTCAGTGTTAATACCAATCTGATATTGGATAGGTATAAATGATTTTTTTTTTATAAAGTGGATATATGAGGTTATTTTATTAAACGATTAAGAAACTTTTTAGAATCGTGAAAACAGAATAATGTAATATTTAGACATCTAATGTAGTAATTAATTATTATTAGCAAGTAATTTAGTTGTTTTATAAAATACTAGTTTTTTTATAAAACAAAAACTGAGTGACTGAAGAACAAAAAATTGTAGTGTCTATTGAAAGTAAGTAAGAATATTTTTCGTTTCTATTTTTTTTTATTAAAGTTATAGGTTTATTTTCGTTAATTTAAATTATTTAATGACTTAAATTATTTTTAAAATTAACTATTGTTTGGATTTTTTTAATTTTAGTAACTTTTTAAAAATGTTGAATTACATTGGTAAGTCACATTTATCTTGATTTAACGCCGATTATAAACAATGTTTGCGAAATATTATATTTAATCAAGGGAAGGTATTTAAATTATTTTCCTAAATTATGACTGCTTCTTTCAAGAATATCTTAAAAACTTTAGAAATACTTATGTGGCATTGATTAGTAATTAATGACCTTTTAGTATTACGCGTTAGGAATGAATGTTTTTGTCATCATCCTGTCCATGTCTATGCCTGGACATACCTCTCTCCAATGGCCAATCCATTGAGATCGATCTTCAGCTTTACGCATCCAGTTGATGCCAGTAACTTTGCAAAAATTGTAACCTCACCTGGGGCAGCGTAATGTAAGAGAACGTCCAAAGTGTGTTCTCCACTCCAGTACACATTTACCCTAACCGTCATTGGTTCTGCAACAAATGTGTCCAGACCACTGCCACTTCAGCCTGCTAATACTTTGGGCTATGTCGATAAATTTGGCTCTCTGTCGGATTACTTCATTTCGAATCCGATTCTTCAGAGATATCCAAACATAGTCCATATTCAAATTTACACTAAGTAAACTGTACGACTAAACGAACGGAGTAACCTTAAACTAATTTCTCTCTAGCCCTCCTACACTTATATTCGGAAAAAAGATTGAACCTAAGAACTATTTCTTATAATTTTATATATTTAGTATTTGTATTCTTATTATTATGGTGAAATATTTAGATAATAGATGTAAAAGTAAAACGTAAAACTCTAAAAAGTTATAAATTATATTGGTGTGACTCATTTATTATATGCAACTATTTATGTACTTTATCTTAATCTTTTAAGCTAGGGTGAAGTGATTGAAAACAAAGTAGTCCAATCGTTCGTATCTTCAAATTATTAGGTGATAGGTACTTCTTTTTTAATATTGTTATTGATAATAAAATATTCTTAGAAAACGTATAACAATTTAAACAGTTTCTAATTTGGACGGGAACCATCCAGGTGGGAATCGAACTTACAACCAACTCGTGCGCTCGTACAGTATTATTTATGAAATTAAATAGCAATAATAAATACCTTTATATCATTGAAGTGCATTCATATAATGAACTCATCGAGATGTTATTTTTACATCATTTTAATTAATCGACCTTGAAGAAATAAAGTGAGTGCAACTACAAGATATTATTAAGTCAAGTCCATGTAAAGATTGTCTAGGAGTTGAATAGGTAGGTACATACTAATTAACTTTAAGTCATGTTCTTATTCTAGTAGGTATAATTATAATTTTTTGTTTTATCATTGGTTGCTTCGTTCGATTGGTCGTCTTTTGGTCTTTAATGTACATTTACTCTTTAAAACTAACGCTTTAACGCTAATATTAATAAAATTTATTGAAATATATATTTTTTGCAAATATGTTTTAGGAAGTCGTAGTAAACAAGTTTACATTTAGAACTACTATTGTTTGTTTCAATCGTCCTTACGCTTACTCCAAAGGAAACTTATTCTATTAGTTGTCACCGCAACTTGGGTGATATTTACCACCCTTGCCATACTTATTCCATTTCTAATATCCGTATATCCGACTATCCGACTCCGATATCCGACTATCCAATATCCGATTATAAATGTAAAGTTTCGTTGTTTTTCGTTTCCACGTGCTTTGGTCGAGTCGGTCGACCACTCAATGCCTCCAGAATTCGACAGAAAGCGGGTAGCGGAATTTCCTTATAATAGGTTCCCTCTGCTTACCCTGCCAAATGCGGGCCAGTGAATAAAATATTTTCATTTTTGTTTCAGATATTTACAAAAAATAAATAGACAATATGAGACCTGAAAAGAAAAGTGCTTGCTTCATGAGCTGCGGGTCAGTTCTGGTGGTCAGCGGGGCTGTATTACTCGTGTTCTGGCCGACGTTGTTCTTCTCACAGTTGAAAAGAGTAAGTACCTACAAGATTCATTATCTTTTACTCTTATCTATCTATCTCTATCTTTTTTTATACATTATGCAACCAGATAACCAAAATTTCTGACCATTGTAAAGACGTTTTGATTAGTTTTAATTTAAACTATTTTTATCGGGTTAATTGCGTTTATTTTGATATTCGAAAATAGGCCAAAAAATACGCTATTTATCCGGATAATATTGTCTCACTTATTACATATAAGTGAGAACTCCTGAAAATCTTTTTTATTATTTCTTACAAATATTATTATTATCCATACCTATGTTATAAATTCGAAAGTAACTCTGTCTGTCTGTCTGTCTTTTACGCAATCAGGGCCAAACCGCTAATTTAATTGTGATAAAATACTCATATAAAGGATACTTGAGGGTCTCGGGATGAACATAAGATACTTTTCTCATATTTGTAATATTTTCGATATACTTATACCAATATATTAAAATACTTATTAATTTGACATGCAATTTATTCCGCCATATTAATAACAACCATCGCTATGCGACCGTTGCTAAGCAATTATTTGCAAGTTTGTTGTTAAAAAACATCACCCAAAATGAGCTTGCTTAACGCATCTCTCTATTGAAAACTGAAAATAATTTCATAAATATATTTAATATATATATTCGTATAGTCCACTAGTTATTATATGAAAATAAATACTTTTTATTCTATCTAGTAGATATGCAAAAGGTGTACCTTGCTTCAATGCTGTGTGTTGCTACATACACATAAAATTTACATAATTAATTACATATGATTAACTATCTCATATTGATTTGTATATTGTGATAATGTTGGGAATGTTGCTATTTTTATACCTACGTATTTTAAAGTATCTGGTGTTGGGCTTCGACACAACAAACAAATATATTAATGAATTATGTATTGATAAAAGATAGAAAAGTACTTATTTAGAAAACCAAAAAAAATTTGACCTTAGCGGGCTTTGAACCCGCTCTTGGAAACCGTCCAATCGCTCTGATCATTAAGCCATACGTCTATTATTTTATCATAGTTTTTTTTGTTTTTGTACTTTTTCTAAATAAGTATTTTCTGTCGTCAAGGTGTTAAAGTGTCACGATTGTCAATTTTAAGAAAGAAATTTCATGTTGATGGGAGAAACCTAGGTTTCAATCACACGTTTATGTTTTAAGAGAAACTTGTCTGTCTTGTCTTTCTCATTAATTATTATACACTAGTTGTCGTCTGCAACTTTCGAGGCGTGGAGTCGTGGACATTATGGCTCTTACCACAGCGGTAAGAGTAATATATATTCATATATTAGTATTGACTATAAAAAGTAAAACTCCAAAATTAAAATTCAACAAATAGATATTAAAAGTTCTTCCTGGTTTGTCCATATAAACAACATGACATTTGCGAAGGAACCAATGCTCAACTGTCATGCTTGAGACTATAAGCAAAAAATAGAACACGTAATGAAATAGTTTTAGATTAAATCATCCAAAAGAAACTTCACTGACATTCATATAGCAAATCTAGCAGAATATTAGTTAATTATCTTTAAATATTTGATATTGAATATGGTCAATATTTTATTTAAATAAATTAATTTATTTAAATAAATTAATTTTATTTAATCTACAATACAGTATATGGATCTAAGATAAATATTATCACACTATAATTATACCTAAGAACACTGTTGCTTCAACCTTTAATTAGTTTACAAGACTAAAATTTAGCTTTTTAACTTACCTATATGTAGTGCAAGTTCAATACATTTAGTTTTTAGGTATTTAGCATTAAATTATTAACGTCAATTTCTTTCGTCTCTAATTAATCTTCTGATTCCTAGATTTTAGGCAATATGTTGGTCTTTTGACAGCAATTAAAATGTGTGTAAATTAAAACACGCGAATTACAACGACAATCTGCTATCGGCACCTATCGTGCGAAATATTTGTTATCTGGACAAACAGGTTGCGTCTTTACTATCAGACCTTAAAATATCATTGAAACTTGTATCATACAAATTAAGTTTTTTGTTTAAATATTAATTTCTGCATTTAAATATACAGGGATAATTTAGTGATAATATGCATATTTTTACGCATTTAATGATGTTTACTAAGCCATCATGGTATAGACGACGACGTCTAACTTTAAAGTGATGACTGTAGGCTCGATCCCCACTCAGAGATTATTTTCATTTTTTAAGCACTAAGCTTAAAATTATTCATAAGAATTTCGAAAATAATTATGAGTCTCGTCTGCGCCTAGCTTTAATATCGATGTAGGTCAACGGTACTGCGGGACTGATTTTTTTAAAATAAATATGTTGAAATTTAAAGTTTTAAATATTTTTGCAAGAACTCTAACTAAGGTTAAATAAGTTGTCTTGTTTTCCTTATAAAAATTGTCTTGTTTTCCTTCCTTACAAGTATTATTCTTATAATTTATTTACATTTTATGTCTTTCTGTTCGACTCTCGGTATCATATATTTATAGTTTTATATATATATAAAATATGTTTATTATTGCTCATATTAAAGTACATGCGATGGTCATTCTATCGCTATTCGCAGAATAGCAGCAAAATAAATATATGTATGTTTTTTTATACCTGCTATGGTGTTTTTTCCCTATATAGGTATCCTAGGATTCGAGGAGCCTACTGCTAAATAATATTTCTTTGAGTCCGTAAATAATATAAAAGTGAATTTAAATAAACTTAATCTTTACTAATAATAAACAGTAGAAGAGTTTGTTAAGATGAAAGTGCTAATACCAGTAATACCAGTTTTAATCAAAATATTTAATATTTTAATGTCCATTTTTCGAGAAACGCAATCCACTGTACCTCCGATATGAGTACTTCGGACGTTTAGAATTTCATTTCCAATAACTCTTAAGTTTTTCAGGTGAACACAGGTGAAGCAGCAAAGTAAAAGCTTTCAAGTTTAAACTAAGAAGTTGTATTTTGTTCCAGATGCTAATTCTGACACCAATGTCAACTTCTTTCGGCATATGGCGTGAGATACCCATACCTATGTATTTAGAATTCTACATTTTCAATATAACAAATGTTGATGATATATTGGCGGGGAAGAATGTGTCAATAGAAGTCGAGGAAGTTGGTCCTTATGTATATAGAGAGAATCATATAAGGGTAAGTTCTTTATTCGTAAATATACCTTACTCAATTGGTACACTTGCCTTTTACTTAAATCTTTTTAGACCATTTAATGCCTAATTATTATTAATTTTATCAAGATTTGTTTTGATAACTGCACGTGTTAATGTTATCTTTTATAATCATTGCATTCATTCAACATTTGTCATTTCAATTTAGGTGTCTGTTTTTAAACTATATTAAGTCTTCTTCTTCCTGACATTAATCCTGGCTATTGCCAGGATCTTCCTTTCTATTTCCATTTTGATGGCCTTTAGCGTCCTCAGTGGTTAGACCATTGTCTCTCATATCCTGCATTACGACACCCTACCAGCGCGTCCTTGGGCGTCCGGGAATCTTACTCCAGGGACTGATATAGCAAGGCACTTGCATCCGACATAGTTCTTAGGCCTGTGCGCAACGAGGCCTAGCCATCTCAGGCGACGCTCTTGGAGCTTACCCGCTACGTCACGGACTCTAAGACTTCCTCGAATGAATGTGTTACGTATGCGTCAAGCTAATGCTGCAATATCAAATTACTAGGCCTGTTTGTTTTAGTTTGCGACCGACTTCAAAATTATAGTTTTATTTAATTGAATACATTAAACTTTGAGAAAGATAGCACGTCCGTTATAGATAGCTTGAAAAATATTTATTAATAAACATTGCAATAAACTTTGTTACAGTCTAACGAGTTACAGCATTACAGTAAACATTTTTTCGTTCTGAATAGATAGTGCACGGAGTTGGGTTCCGCAACTATAAAACCGTAATGAGAAACATAATTGACACACATATTACACCTGTAATTGTAAATAATGTTATTGTTATTTATCGACAACCCAATATCGTAAACTATATCATTTAATCATCTTACTATCGAATTAAGGGATTAGTGGTTTTCGTAATTAAAATTCTTTGCTTTTTATATAGTTTTGATTGTTATCTGTAAAAAAATATATGTAGATATCTTTACCTACTTATATTATTATAAATTTGAAGAATTATTTTTGTTGGATAGTTCATCCATTCTATAGGGTACATTACATCACGTTAATGGCTTAACATAGCAAGGTTTCTTGTTATTTATCATAAAAGTATGGTCTAGTAACCTATGGATCTACAGGTCAAAACTTTGGTAATGTTTGTTTTATGTTGAAAGCTTATAAAAATTGTAGCGGAAAGCAAATTGAAAGAAAACATTATAAAAATATACTTAGTGCTTATTAAGATTTTCGTCGACCTTATTTGTGGACAAAAGAAAAAAAGTATTTTAATTAAAATATATATTCTTCTAGTTAGATTCAAAATAAACCCGATCGCACTCACAATGTAGCTTCTTTTGTACGAGTATTTACTTTTTTACTAAGCTATGATAGCTTTTCAATATTTTTATATCACATGGCGTCATGATATCTTTATCAATCTATATCTTAATTAATTTCCTTTATGTCATATCAGGACACGTCTTTTTTAAGGAAGGTTTGCTTAAACTTCAACACAGACATAAAAAATGTATCCAAGTCGAAGGCGACTATGTAGAAAAATAGTTTATGTTTCAAATAATAAATAAATATGCGTTTTTTAACCTAAAAATTGTTTTTAACATCATTTAAAAAATAGGGAAACTTACTTTTTGAATGCCCCTCGTATTTACTTTTTTACTAAGCTATGATAGCTTTTCAATATTTTTATATCACATGGCGTCATGATATCTTTATCAATCTATATCTTAATTAATTTCCTTTATGTCATATCCTCTGTTGACAACGCCTTATCGTAATTAATACATTTCAGTTACCTTTTATTATCTATCAGATCTTCCCTTTTGTTACCTAGATGATTATTCATATTTTGATTTCATATTTTAAAAAAATTTACTATAATAACCGATTATTTTTAAAACACATTGAGATTGTAAAATTGTTACTCTCTTTATCAAATCGATATACCTAGACAAAATCTAAAACTAATAAAATATTATACCCACATATACATATACCAAGTTACAGTGGCGTAGCTAGGGGGGTGCGAGCGGGGCGGTCGCACCGGGCATCAACAGGAAAAGGGCATCAAAGTCGACGATTAGTGTGTTTTTTCTCTGTTTTTTAGACCTTATACCATTTTAAAGGGTATCAAGTCTTCTAAGCCGCACCGGGTATCAAAAGGAAAGGGGCATCAAAGTCGACGATCACTTTGTTTTTTAGAACTCAACGTCCACGATCACGTTTTTTTTAGAAGTCAACGTCGACGATTACGTTTTTTTTTTTAGAAGTCAACGTTGACGATCACTTTGTTTTTCTTTAGAACTCATCAAGAGAAAAGAGGGATCAAAGTTGACGATACGTTTTTTTTTTTAGAAGTCATCGTCGATGATTACCTTTTTTCTTAGAACTCATCAACAGGAAAGGGGCATCAAGTCCCCCAAGCCGCACCGGACTGCAAATACCCTAGCTACGCCACTGCCAAGTTACATATAAAATATATTTTATTATATATTTATTTTCTTACAAACTAAGCTTTATTGTAAGAAATGTGAGACTGAAATAAAATATATTTTCCATTTTGCCTCTTACGACAATAATTTATCTATGAATAATAAAAAAATGTTTAAAAATAACTAAACCTATTTATTTTTTTACAGCAAAACATAACATGGAACGACAATGGCACAGTGTCTTATTACAACCAAAGGATATGGCATCACGAGCCCGAAATGTCCAACGGCAGCCTAAGCGACATGATAGTCTCCATAAATCCTATAATTGCGGTATGTTGAACTTGCGAAGATTTTTCTAACAATGAAAATTTACATAATTTAACAAACAAAAATACATTTTTTTAATAGTTTATTCGTTAATTCAAATTTTCGTATTAAAATGTTGATATTAATTAGTGTTGTTTAATATCTTAGAAATCTCTCTTTGTTATAATCTTTGGATAGACACTATTGTAAAAAATATCCTTAGAATTTCTGATGATGTGTTAACGTATAGCTTTTGTATTAGAGTTCTTACAAGTACAAATTCCTTAGAACCTTAAGTTTTTAAGTAACATGCACTCTAAAATATAATTAAACCTTTTTCAATTGTTTTTTTAGACTATAGCATACGTTATGCGTCACCAACCTACAATATTCAAAGTGCCAGTCGACGTGTTCATGAGAATGTACCACGATAACATGTTCCTAAAGGCGAATGTATCACAATGGCTGTTCGATGGTATCGATGATCCCATATTGGATATTGCCCAGCGTTTCCCAGATTTGCCTATAAATATACCTTATGATAAATTTGGATGGTTTTATACGGTAAGTTTGTTATTTTGATTTGTATTTTATACTAACTTTTACCTGCGGCTTCGTCTCTATAGTCAAATGTAAATAAATAAGTGTCGTTATGACACATTCTAAGTATCCGAGAGAACTTTGACCGTAGGTACAGCGGGTTACGTCGAAATGACTAATGTGATATAGTAAAGTTAATCTTTCTTGATAAAGGGACTACCTATAATATAATACATTTTTTTATTCCAACTAGCAGTTTCTTAGATTAGCGCGTTAAATCAAACAATCTGCTTCGTAATATTAGAATATTATGTATGTCTATGTATGTTTTAAAAAAAAAAGTAAATTCTCCGTTATCCACTCTCTGCACATTTTATTTGTAGGAATATTCAGACTTCATAATTGAGTTCTATTTAAATACATTTAAAGATTAATATTAGATATATATACCACAATAAAATGATCTTTGCCCTGTGAACTCTGATGAATCAGGAAAGAGTGTCATGGCGATAAAAAAAATAGGTCACAATTATTATTAAATTTGCTTTACAATTTATTACGGGTGTCAATCTATTTTATTTTTATTGCATGAGACTTAAAATCTTATGTTAGAATTTAACAAAATACTTGGAAAAAAATATATACTTAAATCATGACTTAAGATATTTATTTGCTTCAACTACTTATTTCGCGCACAAACGACATAGATTTTTATAATCAGGATTAAAACTCTCCGTTTTCCATTCTCTTTTTTTGTTATTAAATATAATAATTGATATTTGTTATTCTCATGTATTCATATTCATAAGATATTCATTAGGTATCTAATGTTAGTTTTATCTAGATCCAGTTTATTCTCATAAACATCTTAGTCAACATAAAAACTATTGATATTATGAGTAAGACTGTTTAGTTGGTGTTGTGTCATTAGCATAGATAATGAACAATGGTGAATTTTAATCTAAACAATTTCATGACTTTATTAAATAATATATTCATATTTTATTAAGCTCATTATATATGTATGTAGGTACTTACTAAATATAATAATCGTTTGTTGTTATTGTTGTTGTAACAACAACTTACATTATGAATTAGCCTTTTGTTTTAAAAATGTGACTTGGTTCCAAAAATACATTGGTAGTTTTGCTTGGTTGCGTTTCTAAAAAATTATCATTCCAGGTTTAATTTCTGTGCGGATATTTTAATAGACAATAGATACTTATTTGGTCATCGTGACGCATGAAACAGCGTCTTTAAATTAATTATTACTAGTATTATTTCTTGTATGACACAGAACGGGGTTAAGTTCCGCCGCTCGACGCTGCTTTTACTTTCCGCGTCTCAAATTGGGATTAAAAGCGGTCTGTTTTAGTACTAGCTTACCTTGCCCCTGCCTTACCTTACAAAGGCTAGTTTGCATCTCTTATTACGCCTTCCGCTATAATTTACCAGAAAGAAATTCCGAAGTAGCAACGAAGCGATCAGCTATTACGATAAAGTTGCGATCTTTGGATCGGAACGTTTAACTTTCACCCATTGCATAATATTTGCACTACGCTGTATTATTAGATTGTATTGTGAATATTGATTATATGTTTTGCCGCTTGATAAATATTTTTTTTACGTTGTATCCCGGACATAACAGGGTAGACAGAGGGAACCTGGGCACCTAGAAAAACTTAAGGTTCCCCGTTCTCATCATGTCACTTCCATATCTCACTTTCGGCCGAATTCTGAAGGCATTGCATACTGCGTTTTGCTTTGTATCAAGAGCGAAAACACGAAAATATTAAATATATTCATTCCTGCGATCGGGGATCGAACCCACAACTATCGTGCTTACAGTCACACGCTTGATATACCTAATTGTCTACTATAATTTATAGGTAATTCTAAAGACCCGTTGATTTCCGTTCTATTTGACATTTGACCAGTCACACATATGTATGTGTTTATCATTATCATTGTTAGTCATTTATTTATATACTCGTCAGCTAAATATGTAATTATGTGTCATCTCTTTAGTTACATCTAATTGTCATTTATGTAAACACATTTCTTTATTCAAACTAAATAATATTTAAAACTTTATCCAAGTCAGTTTAATGTATTATAAATATTAAATATGTTATTAATTAATATTTGATTCGAGTCCAGTCGTGCCTCATTTAAAAGAATTTTGTAATTGCGTACTCTGATTTTAAACTAACTATAGTAATAATAAACATTATAACCGACGAACTTAATTTCTTGACAAATAACGGAAACCGAAAAAACCTAATATAATTACGGAAAAAATGTGTATAATAATATCTATAGATAAAATTATTCGTTGCATGTATTTGCCATAGGTACTATTAACTAACACCACCTTATATTATGGTCATAAATTTAAAGCGTCTTATCTGAAAATATTCATATAATAGCTTTATAATATTGCGAAATACCGATAAAGCCTTATTGAGTAGAGATCAAACGATGTACGTCATAGTGAGATGAACTGGGTTTGTTTAATGAAAAAAGTGCCGCCTGAAAGTTAATTTTCCAATAATCTAAATATAGTATAGTAGTATATAATCTACTTTTATTGTTTTAGATTCACGCTTTATCCCGCATAGCAGGGTTCCCAGAAGGAAACTAGTGCTAAGCCCCCCATATGGCATGCCCAATTATTAATACGTGGCGTGTTGAGTGCCGGAAGTTAACATCGCGTTTCGTTTTAATACCAGTACGAGGAAATGTATATAATTCATCATTCGAATGAGAATTACCTTTACAGCTATTGTGTTTACGGTCACACTCGAGAAATTACTTGAAAACATTTTCATTTCTTCGTCTTTTAAATAAAAAATGGGATAAATCGCGTCACTAATATTTTTTTTATTTAGAAAATGATCAATTTAATTTGTCTTTTGCAGCGTAACGGCTCTATAGAATATGACGGTATATTCCTAATGAATACAGGTTCACAAGAATTCTCAGAGCTTGGCAATATAGAAAAATGGAAGTTTTCCAACAGGACCTACTATAGAGACCAATGTGGTGAAGTGAGAGGGTCCACTGGGGAATTATGGGCACCGGAATTAGGACAACCGGAAGTTACAGTTTTTGTACCGGATATATGCACGTGAGTTTTTTTATTACTATTTTATCTGCATGATGGGAAGTAACGTTTTAAGACATTGCGTTTAACCTGATAACCGCTGCATTTTGGAGTAACTTTAGAATTGTATTTAAAATTATATATAAAAAAGCAAAAATCGACATTTCTAGCATAGTAGGATAGGCAGAGGAATCGCAGTGTTACTCCACGCACCGCTCTATTTTCGATACAATTCATGTAGAATGACAGAACTTAACGCCGCGTTTTTTATTCCTTTACCAGAGCGAGGAAAGACAAATAATTCATGCCATGAATTAAAATTATTATATTATTTAAATATATTTTAATTTTTTTTATGTCTTGTGTATATATAGTTTAACAAACTATGCATTTATGTAAAAAAAGGTAAAAGAGAAAAAAAGTGATTAGCAATATCCATTTATTCATGTATGGGAACGGAAGTATGTTAAATGGTGCTAGAGTGTTTTAACCGAGTTACAATGTTTTTCTTTTCAGATACATGTCTTTAAGTAAATCAAAGGATGTCACGGTACAAGGTGTCAACGGTGTAGAGTACGCGGCTAACAATTCATTTTTCGATAATGGTTATCGGTATCCTAGTAAGGTGAGATTTGTTTGTACTTATGTATTCTATGGACACAGCGTGAAGCTGACTTTGAGTTTTTTTATTTACTCTCTTTTTCATCCCCAAGGCGTGCTACTGCGACGAGGTCCGCGACCACAACTGCCTGCCACCCGGCGCCCTCAACGTGTCGTCGTGTCGTTTCGGCGCGCCCGCCTTCGTCTCGCAACCGCATTTCTATAACATGGATCCGTACTATCCGAGCAAGATTAAAGGATTGAAGCCTAATGAGTCAGTTTTTGATATTTTTATTAAAGCACAGTATACTCGACGAGTCTGTGAGACTGTTAGGCTTTGTGAAATTGGAAACAATGTAAAAAAAAGCGAGAAAATCGTAAAATCTAATTTGCGCAGTCATTTGTTTATACAAGTTCAGGGCCACAACTCGTTGATCGTGCTGTATCTATGTGTTTCATCTGTGCTAAGTGTGCATCTGTGTTAATATTTCAAAGATAAGGAGTTGCGGGTTCGATCCCTATTGAAGATACCAATGACCCATACGTTGTTATCCATGATAAAATATTTTTCTTTTCCTGTGAAATTTGCCTATTTTACCTTTTTTTCTGTCAATTCCCTCGGTTTACCTGAGTTTAAAACAGAGTTAAGTTACACCATCAATTACGCATTGTTTGTGAAATAGGTGAATAATGGAGAAAGAAGTGTCTTGACACTAGATTCTCTCTGTTTATACGTAAAACACCTTTAATTTATTAATATTTTTCTATGTAGGGACATGAATTTCAAACTGGCGTTAGAAATGTTCACGGGAATGCCTTTGACGGTTTCAGCGCAATTGCAAATAAATTTATTGGTTAGACATGAAACTGGATTTTCGTAAGTATTTTTTGTGTTAAATTTGCTTGCTTTTTATTTTTTTTAATAAAAAAAATAATTTGCGAAAATATTGATGCTAGATTTGAATAATATAAAAATAATTGTTGTTCGGAATATTTATGTAAGTACCAATCATTCAGGGCTAGATGCGGGTTACAGAGTGAAACTAAAAAGAAATATAAAATTGATACAGTCTATTTCATTACAGATTAAACAACCAGTTACCGGATCAAGACACACTAGTGCCAATGTTCTGGTTTAGACAGGAGGTCGTTATAACGGACTCGTACGCGAGCTTAGCACGTTTCGCCCTAAACTTGAGAAATGGTGTGCCTTACGCTTTATATGTTTTTACGGTAAGTTTATTTTATAATTGGCGACCCCCGCGCGGTTTTGCCCACTTGTGATTTACGAATATTTTTTTAAGATAAAAATATTAATTATTTTAGTGTGGTTTTCTATACTGTAATGCATTACAACACTAAATGAAGCAAAGCTTGCCAGAATCCAATAGTGAAAACTGCATTTAAATCAGTTAAGTCGTTTTGAGATTAGCGTGAACAAACGCACAGACAAAAAAATAAATATCCTATTAGGTCCCCAGTAATAGTTTTTTGATTTATCTTCCAGGTAAAGATCCAACAATTACGATTTTATTATAAGTATAGATTACAACATTATGTCAAATATATCTTGCTATTTGCATGGCCGAGTGAATAAACCTATTTGTATATTTTATTTAAATAAAGTTACAACTGTTATCTAATTATAATTAATTTTCTATATTCGTTACATTATAAATTACAAAAACTAGGCAATTATGAAGCAGCCTCATTCACGAAGGTACCATTATTATAGAAACAGCATAAAATCACATTTGTTCTATGGGACCCCTTAAATATTTATTTTATTTAGTTTTCAATAAAAATACATAATCAAAAAATTCTATATGTGTATGTTATATATAATAGTCTATTTGAACGTAGGGTGGTGTGACGAGGTGGCCGAGTGGTTAAGGCGTTGGACTGCTAATCCAATGTGCTCTGCACGCGTGGGTTCGAATCCCATCCTCGTCGAGATTTTTTATATTTATTTGATACATATTTTATTTTTAATTTGAATTGTTTTTTTTTAGTTTTTTGTGTGTGTGTTTTTGAAGTAATTTATATTTATCTTTTTTTTTTACTTTTTATTTAAAACTTGCTTTCTATTTATTAGTATACTTATAGTAACTATCAAAAAATATTGTAAATATTAAAAAAAGAAATAACTTTAGTATTTATACTTAATCTTTTACAGTTAACTGTCGACACTTTTGTTTAAATTAATTTTTTAGCTCAAGCTCATATTTTATTTCAATATTTAATTATGTTAATATAATTGTATATTTTATTAACATTATTAGAAAGTTGTGTTAAATCTGCATTTGCTTCGATAGTTTTTTTTTAGTTTTCTTTTTATTTTATATATAATTTTGATCTTTTTTATTTTCCAGGTGATCGGAGTAGTATTACTTATTGTTGGTGTTTATATATTAATGAAGAAGTTATTAAAAAGCGCCGATAGTGCACCGATTTTGGAATCACCACACGAAGAAATACAGTAAATTCTGTATTTAGGTAATTTTAAACGAATTTATATGTATGTAGATTAGTGAAAAAGAGAGGATTGTTTATGTAAATATAATTATGTAGAATACATGTTATATGTAGATTTTGTATTTTATGTACATGTTTATGTAAATGAAATGATTATAATCGAAGTATTATACAGAGAATTTATTGAAATATTGACATGTTCAAAATATGATTATTATTCTTGTATTTATTATTCTATTATTCTTGTATTTGGTATGATGAAATATCACAGTACGTTTCTTTATTTTACTTTTTAGTAAAAAAACCTTACATTTTTTATTATATTAGTAATGGTTGATGACAGTGGACGAAGTGAAAGAGGTATGTAGAGACCGTAGCGTTTGGCGCTCCGTTCTTTCTACCCCGCAAGGGATACAGCGTGAAGCTATGTTAAGTTAGTAATCGTAACAGTTACCGTTATTTTTTAAACGTGTTTAAGTAACCAGTGATTTCTAAATAGGGATTTATTTTGGAGCTACTTCCAAGTCACAGTTTGTTTAATTTGTAGTGACTAAAATGGAGTTATGTTTTCTTGCTTACCTTCAAGGAAAAACATTATAATAAAAATATGAAATAAAATATATATTAAATTAAGTTTTTTAACTAACTATTTTTATTATGAATACTTTTATATTGTTTTATACTTGTACTGTATAAACATTTTTTAAGCTTCACGTTGTATCCCGCGTGCAGGCATGCAGGCATGCAGGCATAGCAGGCCGAGGGAAACTAGGAACCTAGAGTTAAGGCACTCCGTTCCTCATTAAGACCTGTCCTTTCTCAACATTCCACCGAGTGGCGTTCTAACTCAGTTCTAACTCAACGCCACTTTTTTGCCTCGTTACCGGGAATCGAACCTACAATCTTTAGGGGGTTCGATTCCCAGAATTCCCATTGAACCTACAACTGTCGCGTTTACAGTCGCATTCTTGTGCTCGTGCGATACGACGGCCAAAATAATTATGTTTGTTGTTTTTATTTGTATTTAATGTATTATTTGTACTTTTTACTTCATCACAAAAAGACATTAAAAGAAAATCGTTTTGTATTCTGAATACCCTTCATATTCTGACATATTACATATTGTTATATAAAATATTTGTATTGTATTAATTCTTTCAATGATTTGTTATTTATGAAATTGTAATTCTTATGATTTTAATCATTGACAGATAAGGGCCCAAAGTAACTGTATTTTCTAGGAATAAGTATATGGATGTCAATACGGAAAGTCACGTGCCTTTTATGTACGTATAATAAAAATTATTGTAAATAATACAAAAATATATTATGGGTTTAAGCATAGATTTATTATTTTAAAGTTATTACGAAAAGTTACTTACTGGGATGAAATTTATTTAGCAGCTTGAGACGTCTTAAATAAAGTTGTTATTTTACTTTTTTCACCTTTTAAAAAGCATATCGAAATAGAATTTTAAAAAATAAAGCTAGCATCCATAATTAGGTTATTCTAAAAGTTACAGTTACAAGGTCTTTTACCCTTTTATTTTAAAAGATATTTGTTAACATAAACTAGATCTTATGGTATGTACATAATTTATGTGACTGTTGATATATGATGAGAGTTTGAAATAATTTTGTTGTTTTTTTTCTTCCTTTCGTCTTTATTTATTGTCTGTGAAGCGTTACAATCGATATGTACAGGTATTCTTTTTATAGTAATTTAAGTTAATGATTCTTTAACAAAGTTTTTAAAATTTTCTTGTTTATTTTAATAATATAATTACGTTAAATATTATAATATGATTATAATGAAATTTTCTTATTGTGCATAATAATTAAATCGAACCCTTCTAGATGGTAAAATTTTGTTTTCTTTATCGAATTAATATCGAATTTTAATATTTTATTTTCATTATATTGTCATTAGTCAATAATGTATAAAATATTGGGTATTAACACTTAATATGTAATTACTTGTATATATATTATTTTAGAAAATATTAAATAAAATAGACTCTTAAAAATAAATCTATTTAATATTTTTTTCAATATAAAAGATAATTCTATAAAAATAATTATTTACAAACTTTTACACCTTACAATTATTTATAATTATTAAACATTACTCTTTTAAATACTAATGTCTTTGAAATTTATAAACTATTCTAATTTTATTTGGATTTATTATTATTATTACTTCATATTTTGCTATTACAATTCAGTAATATAAGTAATATATTAAAACGTTCCAGCCAATAATATTTTTCATACAAGAATATACACAGTACTATAGTGTGAATTCTCCTTTAGGATTCCACATCCCTGCATTCATTTACTAATAAAATTAAGAAATTCGAATTCATTTTTTCTAATAGCCCCAGAGCCATAAGCCATATGACGTTATATTTAGTGTCATACATGGTATACACAAGGAGTAGTATGGTGCAATGATCCCTTAAATTAATTTTACTATATAATTTGGTTCATATAATAACCACTAGTCTAAACTCTTGTACTCCTGTTATATTGCTTCCTAGAATACCAAATTTCATATTCGATATTAAATATATAAAATATTTTTTATCTATATTAACTTTATTATTAAATGTGATTGACTTATTATTCGAAACTTGTCAACTTCTAATATAACTCGATTAACTAGAAGAAAAGAATTCAATTCAAAGAAGTTACATACTTGTTGCTGAAAAGAAGTTGAAAAAAGGATATATATCTTTTTTGTATTTAAAAAATCTAACTACATTTACAAACATAATTAATATTAATAATTACATTAGACATACAAATTAATTACTTTGTATCAGTATATAAAAATATTTAATATAAACGAGTCACCAGAATGGTTTTTTTAATCTCGCTAATATAAGAATAACTAAACCATACTAGGTTTATTTTGTTAGCATTTTTGTAAGTTTTGTTTTACAAAGCTATTTACTATAAAGGAATATTACCACACTTTTATATTGGATAATTTATTTATGATTATTACTATATTGGAAATATTAAGTAGTTGTAAATTTTAAACTTATATTATAAAATATTAAATAACTGTTAATATATTATAATTAAATAATTAACAAAATATAACTAAATAATTAAAAAATATAATTACATAATTAAAAAATTATAATTAAATAATTAATTTAATTAAAAATTTAGTTATTATTATTTGGTATATAATCTTACAAAATTCATTATTTAAGGCCCACATAATATATCATTAATAAAAATTCTAGACATATATATCAATATTTAGTTAGGGGTCTTTTTACCATGGCTCTTACGTGTGAATAAAGTATAAAATAATGAAAAAATATGGATACAGTACTTACGGTAAAAAATAAAAAAAAATACAAAGTTCAGTTCCTTTACAGTAAACTATATCATTACGATTAAACTATGCATAACTAAAATAAATAATATTTAAAATGTCATTTCTAGATACAAACTATTAATTTAACTAAGTACTATTTAAAGATATTTTTTTCATGCACATTATGTAGACATTTACTTAATAAAATAAATAAAAATTTTGAGATCCACACTAGGTACTATAAAAATAATTCACGCAACGCTTGAAAACAAAAGTCGCGTTGCCTTGTTTTTTTTTTTCTTAAAAATATAATTAAACCAAAGAAAATGCTTATTTTGGCTTATGTGGAAGAATATATTCGACATCGTTTTGAGGCGCCTCTCTAATAAATAATTTAGTCGTTTGACATTTTTTTACATTTATCTTAGTCAATCGACTAGTTTTTGTGATGTCTATAATTATCCAAATTTAAACATTAGTAATTCATCGATTAACTTATTTTTAACTTTTTTATTGAGAAATATTTCCGCCATTACAACGGTCTTAGTATAGGAACTTCACAAAGATCACAGTTTAAGAACTTATTGCTAAATCAATCTTGAGCTTATCGTTTCCTAAAAATATTTGAGACGCTGCGGTGTCGGCTTCTCGTATTTTTAACATTCCAAACTTTCTTAATCTATAAACACCGTATGATATAAAAATTAGGCCGATAACCTGTAAAAAATAATAATATTTAGTTGGTATATATAATTAATATTATAATCTATATATATAAAAGGACTTGTCCTCACTGACTGAGGTAAGACGCACGCACAGCCGTAACCGCTGTGCGTAGAAACGTGGAATTTGAGCAGATGTTTACTTTCATAATCTGGATATCCACTAAGAAGGGGTTTTGAGAAATTTTGACTCTAAAGGGGTGAAATAGAGGTTGAAAGTTTGTATGAAAAAAAATTTTAATCGACACCGATTTTCATAAAATTAAAAATTTAGATTTTTAAAAATATTTAATTGAACACGTGTTTCATCGTTTTCTAGAATTATCTCCCTAAGGGTGCAAATAAGGAGTTGAAAGTTTATATAGATTTTTTTAAAATCGCCACCGATTTTTATTAAATTTGAAATTTACACTCCAAAATATTTCATTGGACACATGTTTCATGGTTTATTAGAATTCACCCTTAAATAAGCAAGCGAAGCGGCGCGCGTCCGCTAGTGGATACATAAGAATACTTGAGACTAGTCGTAGCGCGACTGAAATCTGTGTGACTGTAAACGCGCCAGGTTGTTGGTTTGATTCCCACTCGAGGAAATTAATTATTGAATATTTTTATTTCCCCTCTCATGTAACGAGGAAAAGTACATGGTTAAGTTCCGACACTCAACACGCAATACCTCCAGAAATCACCGGAAAGTGGGGAATGGAGTGTTTTAACCCTTGGTTCCCTATGTCTACCAAATTTCCCTCTGCATACCCAGGTTTCCTCTGCCTACCCAGGTTCCCTTTGCCTATCCTGCTATGAGAGAGATACAACGTGAAACTAAACAAAGAACTTACAATGAGCACGTAAAACGCATAAGGAAATCCAAATCTCACAGCCAAAGCTGTTTTAGCGAAGTTCGCATATTCTTCATTCACTTCTACATTTTCTCGGAACCAAAACATTGGTATTAACATATCGGGGTCTGGCAGTTGATTGTTGATACTGAAATGTAAAAATAAATACATTTTACAATAACTATTGTATTTATATTTAACTTACATAGATTTCCTAGTTATATTTATGAGTATATAGATATTTTTTCACGATGTACGTATCCCGAACATGCAGAGTCGGCCGAAGGAATCTGGGAAATTAGTCACAAAACACTCCCGTTCCCATTAAGATACTTCCGTTCTCCAGTTTCCGCCGAATTCTGGAGGCATTGTGTATTGAGTGGGGAAACTGAACACCGCGCTATGCCTCGTTACCAAAACGAGGAAATGAAAATATTACATACGCCATTCTCTGAGTAAGAATCGAACCCACAACTGTCGCGTACACTCTTATACGTTTGTTACAACTTATTTATGTTGTTTCAGGTTCAAATCCAGGTACGTGTAAATTTTTATACGTTATCTTTCCTAAATGTGGAATAATATTTTTTTTTGTTTTTTTTTTAAATGTGATCGATAAGGATGATATACCTTATTCCGGGAATGTGTCTCACGAGCGCGTTGGCCTGAAGTTGAGCTGAAATGGACAGCGGCATACCTATTATAGGCTCGATGGCCATTTTGAATTGATGGTTCCTGAAATAAGAAAACGATAAAGTAATTAACGTTTTTATTATTAGTTTCTCGATATATCCTCGATATAGCAAAGTGGGCAGAGGGAACTTGGGAACCTAGTGTTAAGTACTCCGTTTCTCAATAAGACACTTCCGTTCTCCGAAAATATTAAATATTTCATTCCCCTGAGTAAGAGTCGACCTGCGCTACGCTATGCGCTAATAACAATATTTTATTATTATATTATTAATTTCATTTTATACTTTTAACTAATTCACTCACTCATTAGGTGTCAATCCCTTAATTTTCTTTGTATAATGTGAATTTAGTCCCAGGAAATGTGGCCGAGTCACAAAGGCAGGTGCCCCGTACTTGCACGCCGATACATTGAAAATCCCGGGTGGCATACAGTCGTTGTCTCGTATTTCTTCACAATAACAACTCTGAAAAGTTATAATACAATGTGAAACAATAATCTTATTGAGATGTAGCTGCCAAATAGTCCTGGTTTAAATTTAATGAAAAAAATAAGCACAAATTTAAATTTAAAATTTAAATTAAAAAAAAAGAGAAAAAAAAGTGGCATCCTTTTATGCAAGTAATACCTGTATTAGGAGACATCTTCCAATACGACATTTAAGATATCTGTTTAATAATTATGCAATAAAAATAATTCAATTAAAATAATCTGTTTTGTTTTATTTATACAGATAATCTGTGTGAGTGTGTGTATGTGTGTGTTTATTTGTGAGCTTGGGGGTCATTCGATGTAAGGCAGGAGAAGGAGAGTCTCAGTGTCTTAATCCAGTCTGCAATAGTTTATTGCGATCACGTTAATTTTTATGATGCACATAAAACTGTTTATTTATCGATTATATAATTGGGTAGAAGCGCATTCTTCGCATGGAAGCAAATCTTGTTTTTGTCAGGGGAATTTTATATATACTTAGATGTTATCTTATAATTATGAATGATCACCTCTGGTAGACAAATTTTGTCACTTTTTTATTGTTAGTGCTTTAGTTTATTTACTTGCAAAGAACAGACATAGAGGAACTAATACTTAACTAAGATAATGATGACGTGACAAAATATATGCTAAGTCACGTAGTTTGCCAGGTTAGACCTGCTGCTAAAGGGCTAAGGTGAGCAGCATATAGCAGGGTAGACAGAGGGAATCTAGTGTTAAAACATTCTGTTCCCCAGTTTCCGTCGAATTTTCGAAACATTGCATACTTATTGTGGAAGCGAGCGAGTGGCGGAACTGAACGCCGCGCTTTACCTTGTGGGAATCGAATTTACAGTCACAATCTTATGTCCCTCTACCACGGCGGCCATTAACTGGCTCTATCACTTAACACTAATGGGAAAAAAATGTTATCACGCAGTAAAAGATGAATTAAGTTTCGTGGTCTAAATGATGTTTTTGATGATATAACGGAATTGTTTATAATATTAACTCAAATTATAGGTACATCAGCCAAGAGTGAAAGTTATTTATATGTTAATGTTTGCATCTTGTTATTGATATTCAATGATAAAAATTGTTTTTCTGTTGTTTTTCGGGCCTTATTTTTATGATCACTCACACAAATACAAGGCTCAGCTGAAACCTTAGAAAAATAAATAAAAAGTGTCTAAAAATATAGCAAACTATAATGTCTTTTGATTAGTGAGGCCGAATAACATTATAGCTTATCTTTTACCTAGTTTCAGTAACGGTCGTGGTGCAATTCTTATAGAAGTATAGATATTTTCTTCGTTTATATTTGAATACACAACTATTGCATTAGTCACTCACTGCTCCACTGGGCCATAATGGTGTCATGAACTAAACGAATAATAGAGGATACAACTCACCATACTAGGATATTTGTGTCCGTTGTCAAAAAGTGAATCATTTGCCGTGAACTCGACACCGTGCAAGCCTGATTTCACAACCGGCCCTGAATATGCTAAGGATATATGTCTGGAATTATAAAAAAACAATTATATTAATAAATGCTTTATAAGTAAATAATGTTAATAAAATATCTTTTTTACTTATTTTTAAGACTAACGTAACTCATTTAGCAAGCGTTCGTTTGCTAAATGAGCAACGATTGCTTCGATTCCCATTGAAGAAATAATAAAATGGAACATTCTGTTAAAATATCTTAAATACTATTATATTTGCATATAAAGTGATTTGAATGTCACACACACCATATAACAACAATCACTATATGTGTCACATGTGATTAATGAAACGGAACCTACTAATATTAAAAGAAAAAAACAACAAAAAACCTTATCTAAGCCCTTAGATGAACTTTTCAATTGTCATCTGAATATACTCGTATCTATATAAACATATAAATATTGTCAGAATGACGGGAAGTTATCATCGGTTGCTAAGATAGTTCACTGATAAGAGGCAATGAGGAAGTCGGCATTATATAATCTATATAAAATTTAATAAAAATAGATATACCTAACTGTCACCATGTTTTTGATTGATATGTAATTTACTATAATATACTCATATAAAAATTGAATGAATTTAATATTAAACGACGATAAAGTGGCTTGGATAGACGGACGGACCAAGGTAGGAGTAGATTGAAATCACACTTATGAGGATGCTTATAGCTAAAATAATTCCATTTCTGCGGCCAGGATTACACAGCGCGGAAATGTAACAATGGCTCTAAATGGAAAAAACAAAATGAGCAGGATGTTTTTTTTATGTTCTTTCTACTTATCCTGCTTGATGCGATGATGAAGATTCATTATCAAGATATTAGTCAAACAAGTTGTTATTTATTATTGGAATTAACCTACGTGCAAAGATCTGCAGCAAATAGACTTATTTCTGGTTGGTTCTTTTGCAAATTCCAAAGTTCTCCAGTAGTTCCTCTCACTTCCCCACACTGGTCTCTGTATATTGTTCTATTAGAATTTTGCCAATGATCTAGTTTGCCTAGTTGACTGAAATCTAAACTTCCGGTGTTTGTAACGAATAGTCCATCCGCATCTATTGAACCATTTCTCTGTAAAAATATATTTTTTAAAATAGTATATATGACGTATGATTAGTCGTATATAAGCAATATTATTTGTGCAACTAAGTTATTGAAGTAAAAAAAAATTGTGAATTATTGATATACTTTAGTTAAAATTGGGGCAATCCGACTAATTTCGTACTCATTTGAAATTCAAGATATATTTATATAAAAAAAGAGAATAAGAAGAAACTCTCACCATATAAAACCACCCAAAACGATCAAAAGGTATAGTGTAAGGCAAATTGGGTATCTGTCCGGCAAGATCCAATATGGGGTCTTGGATACCATCAAAAAGCCACGACGATGCGTTAGCAGTGACGAACATATTAGTGTGGTACATCCGTAATATCATATCCAAGAGGAATCTCAACATGAACCGTTCTTTTCGGAGAGTGTAAGCTACTGTCTAAAAAATATGAAATTGTTACAAAAATATATAAATATGTGGAATCATTAATTGACTGTTTCTTTAGATTAGTTGTGGTCATGGACGTATGAAGGGGGTGCCTGAATAGTCTATATCTACCCTAGGATAGTCTTGTAGCCAATTTTCTTTAACAAAAAATTAGCCTGAATTAAAAAAAAACAATAATATTACATTCAAAGCTAAAGTCAAGTCACATCCTAGTTTAGTTTAGTTTAGTTGTTAAAGCGAAAATTGTGAATCGTGGAATTCCCAATCCTGATTCTGATCAGTTCATCAGTAAGTTTTTTGTCTAACTTAAATTTGTTTTTTATGTCATCTCGTTCTAGATATCATTTATCTATTTATGAAAGTGAGTGTATTGATACAAGCAGTTTCTTATTTTATCACAATCGTAGAATTCTATGTAGTTTAAGCAATGCAATGAATTTTTCCAAGGTATTGTAACAATGTACAAAAATATAGAAAGATTCTAAAATTTCGTTCATTATTTATTATTAGAGTTTCAAACAAAACTATTCATTTAAACTACTTTTCAATATTTTTAAAGATTAAATGACATTAGTAAAGTATACTCACAGCTATAATTGGATTAATATTGGTCATAGAATCAGAGAGGCTGCCGTTTGATAAATGAGGTTGGAAGTACCAAAACCTTTGATTTCTGAACGTAACTGTACCATTTTCATTCCAAGTTATGTTTACCTGAAAAATTAAAAGCATGTGATAAATATGAAAAACATGAAATAGGTTGTGGGTTCGATTTCCACTCGAGGAAATATTCCTCACTTTAATAAGGAGGCAAAGCGCGGCGTTGAGTTCCGTCACTCAACACACAATGCCTTCAGAATTCTAGTTCATTATTAACAAATAATAACAGGCTGTTGTTTAAAAAGTTTTTTTTCTTTAATTTTATTATATTATGAATTGGTACCATTGTACCTCAATAAGGGCGTGTAAGATACCAAATATTTTATCTTATTAGACGTAATCGGATGGATTTAAACTAGTAGATAGTACCACTCAAAATGATGCTATGAATACCATCTAGAAATTTCCACTGACAGGTGGTTATATTTAGTTATTTACTTACAATACAGCTGTAAAATTGAAAGAAAAACTTTTAAGTGTTTTTTAATTTCCTATATTGTGGTGTACGAACGAATAGAATACATTTTTTAAGTGCTCTGTTGGTCTCATTCAAAGACAGATGAGATAACAGGTGACCGCCAAATTTAGAAACATCAATAATAATAATTATTATTAGTAATCACTTTGCAATTTAAATACCAATTTTAACTCGATCTTCTAATACAACTGTGTTTTTTTATCTATTATACATACCTTTTTACTGAACTCTCTGAACACGTAAGGGCCGAACTCTTGCACTTCAACCATTACATTCTTTCCAGCCAGAATATCATCTACATTTGTTATATTAAATAAAAAACATTCCATATATAT
>JAEBDU010012582.1:67791-112995 GCA_016802625.1 Heliconius numata | reverse complement strand
ATATAGATTTAGTCAAGAGAAAATATTTTTATTTGACATTTGAAAGGTTTCGCGTTCTTACGACAGTCTTGGTTCTGTTTTGATGTTCGTGTTATTTCCAGTCGCAACTTGAGTTAAACTTGGTTTTTCGCTTTAACTAAGATATACTCGTATAAAGTATAGAAGTAAGTCTTCTATGTGTGTTCTAGAGTTTCAGTTTCATAATCTAGATGATAAAAAACATGGAGCTGAAAAGTAATAAAAAAATCTGTAAAAGATAAATATGCCTCATATAAGTATGTCATTAAAAATTTAGTCCAATCCGCATCAGAAAATTGGGGCATATTACATTAGAGAGAATTAATACAATTCTAAATGTGGAACCGGCGGTATTCCACGACGATATCCCCCTCCAATGAATAAGTGAGCACTGCCTTTATTTTAACGACTTAAACAGTGAATTTGAAAAAAAGAGCTATATGCATAATTTATCGCACTCTGACCCAAAGCGATTCGAGGTTTCATTTTGAAACGTGATATTGGAACATTCGGGATGATGTGAAATTTTCGAATTTTGTACTTTTGAATTTTTTAATTCTATAAACGTTTTTAGTTAGATCGATTCTTTGGGAATTAAAAATTGGTTACGCGTAAACTTTCTGAATTTATATATTTTTTAAAGATTCATGCTATATTCCGAATATAGCAGGGCAGACGCTCAGTTCTTCACATTCCACAAATTAGGAACATTATGTTTTGAGTGGCTTAACTCAACGCCACACTTTGCTTTGTTACCAGATCGAGGAAATGAATATATTGAAGGATGGGAATCGAACCCACAACCGTTGCGCTTACAATCACAGGAATGTGCCACCGCGCTACGTTGATGTTTGTTTTGCTTGTAAATATTTTTTTTTAAATATTCTATTGTGTGATTCTTTTATATCACTAACATCAGCATTTTTTTTCATAGTAATATTACTGCGAAATACACAAATACACGATGCAATATAATATTGTATTTTAAATATGTTTCTATTTTCAATACCTCAAACCATAAATAAAAGCTAAAAATTATTCATTTGGACGTCTCTTCACCTGAAATAATAGACGATAGTGTACTATAGAGGCTTTGTTGGAAGTAATTAAAATGAATAATACATTTCACTAGAATTTACATAGGCGGAGTTCGTGTGAATTTTTGATGTTACGACCAACCTATTGAGAGGTAACCCTAGCCAGAGGTAGTAGGTTCATTATGTATAAATATGTAGATATAGTGTTGTCACACATAGAGTATTATTTGAGAAATGGACTCGATCAGTTCTAGAGAACGAAGCAAAGTAATTTTAAAACTCTTTGTTGGTGGAAATGTAAACTTATTTCGTTTTAAACCGAAAAACAGCAGCCTTTTATAAATGCGGTGGATATGGGATCGAGCCTACAACCACCAGATCCTCAGATAGATACTGACTAGTACCTCATTTCGCTGTAATGACTCCAATTTTGATAAGCTCCACGCTATAAACCCTGATATAAACAATTGATTACCGAAAATCTACTTATCCAGCCATTTGGACCTTCATAAATTATAGGTCGTCCCTTAAGAGTAACGGAATCTATAGCGTCATTTATTCGTATTAACAACATATAAATGTGTTTAATTACTTGAATATCTACTAAAAGTAAATAAAAATATGTTATACACAATTTTTAGCTTTTTGCTTTAAGCTACAGCACGTTAGGCAAAAGTATTTAGTGTTAGGATAAAGATTAACTATTTGACTTTTCCCTAAATCTATAAAAATGGTTAAATACATAAAATAATTTATATACCTAGTCTTATTTTTTTAATATTAATTGGCATTACATTAAGTGACGGCTGTCGGTTCGTTTCCACCTGGGACAATCAATTTCATTGTCGCCGTAGTAGAATTTAATGTCTCGAAAATTAAATAAGTGGTTAAAAAAGTGCTCTATAAAAGGTTCCATTTGACTACTTTGCTATATGGGGGATCCAGCTAAAAAAATCTATATTAATCTCAATTAAGTACTTAATAGTACTATTTTTAAGAACATCTTTACTTACAGAGTAATGGAGATATATAGCACATTTCAAATATACCTGGTCTTAAAAAAGGAAATTCCCTATTCCCTTTTTCTTCAAGTTCACGCAATATTTCACGTTTTAATGGGAAACATTAACATTAATTGGGTTGTTTACTGTTGTTTTTGGTATAATTACTTTACCTTTTTCTTGATATCCAAAGATGATGTAAAGAATTCTCTTCAATTTTTACTTTGCAAGTGCTAAGGATAGGCGATTATACTCAATTGATAATACAATACAAACTCTAAAATTTCGTGTCTACTCATTTTTTCATCCATTCATAAACCATTGATAAAATATTTGTTTTGTAAATTATTTAAGCTAAAATTATTTAAATAAAAGGCTTTTATTTTATTTAAATTATTTAAACTAATCCGTTAAATTAATATTATAGGCAAAATATACAAAATATTTACATTACTTATTAGCTACGTGCTATTCTAATTTTATTTTACTCGCTCTGGTAACAAGGCAAGCGAGCTCGGTGTTGAGAGTTGTCCGCCACTCAAAGCGCAATGCCTCCAGAATTTACGAGAAAATGGAGAGAACGGAGGGGTCTTAATGGGGAAAGAAAAGAGTATCTTTATAATAGAATCTTAGGATCTTCAGCGTGACTCTAAAAAAAATTATGTACTACTAAGTAAAGACGTTTTTGTTAGAACTAAACTTCGCGCATCGTCTTGTTACCAGCTAGAAATTAAATATAACTCATTCGCCACGACGACGACGATTTTATTATCAAAATTTCTTTAAACTGAAAAAAAAGTTTTTATTAATTTCAAATATTTATACAACCTAAATCAAAATAAAACCCAAATACATCACGAATGCAATACAATAATTTCTACGAGAGACATATTTTAAATCGCACTAATACTGTAAGTAACAACTTAGATAAATTGCGTCTGACTCCGCTATAAAACCAAGTTGTATTACCACAAAAGAAAATCTATTTCTCGTGGCTTAACATAATAAAACGTGAGCTCGTATTCAACTGGATAAAGGACAGATAGTGGATGTCAGGACTTGAAGACCTGTCCTCCGTACATTTGGGACGAAGGGTCGGAAGTAATACTTGTTTATTTTTAAGTGGCATTTGCGAAAAAGCTAAATTTGTGGCCGGAAATACCCTAAGGGTTTGTTGGTTGGAGAGTGATTTTGGCTGGTAGTATGAGTTCGATAAGTCATGGATTTGATTTAACTAGGACAAATAATATATGATAAGTATTTTTTAAAATGTGTGTAAGCTCGTTAATCAACATATGTAAGCACAAATAAACAATTAATTCTAGGTCGTCATGGTGCTTTGGAACAGGGTTTAATTGTAAAAGTGATGATTACGAGTTCGATTTTTACTCAGGGAATGATTATATTTGTATTATTATCATTACTATGCTCTGAAACTACTATTCAACTCATCATATCTCAAAATCGTAGGAACGGAATGTTTTAACATTTGCTTCTGCCTACCCTGCTGTATGCGGAATACTTTTTTTTGTTAAAAAAATATGCACAAGCCTACAATACAAACGTTTGTATAATAATTCACCGCAAAAGTAAATTCTAGACAAAAAAGGTGCAGCAAAGCACAACACTAATGGAGATACTGAATCCGCCGAGGGCATTACAACTTTTGCTTTGCACTCATTTGTACCATTAGATATAATAGAAAAAGAGTAACGAAGCTTTGTTACATCACTAGCTTGCATTTTATCTCAACAGCGTTTTTATAGCACCTTGATTATGGTAGATTGAGATGGTTTTTTTTTATTAGTGCAAATGAAAATTTGTTTTTTTTATAGTAGAGTTCTTTTTTATATTTATTATATTGATATGGTGTGGAAATTTGATGATTTATCTAAATTAATTTATTATTGCAAAAAAGTCAAACATAAAAGCATGATAAGATATACCTAGCTTGTTTTTAATTAAAGACATAAATAATCATTATTATCTACTCTAGAAATAACATAAAAAATATCATTTAAAAAACAAAACAGGTGACAAAAATGATATTAGCGTAAAAAAAGAAACGCAAAGGAGGTGCACGTATGAGAAATGTGAAATATTCAAAGAGACAAGACACGCTAGCACTATGAATACGCTTGGGAAATAAACATGTCAGGGCAACTTACAGGGAATGTAAAGGTGGATACATACTCGTATGTGGCTTTGAGAAGAATCTGAGTAGAAACTTGGTGGTTGTGGATTCAATTCGCATTTGTTTATGTTTAAACTAGCGACGTCGATGCGACTTTGTCCACTTAGAATTATTCTTATATTATAGCTAAATTATATATAATCTGTAATATAAACTATAGCCCATATGTTATTCTAATGTAACAGCTATATTATTGTAAAGTTTCATCTAAATCTGTTCAGTAGTTTTTGTGTAAAAGTGAACAAAAACATTCATCTCAAAAACTTTCATATTTATAATATTAAAAAAAGTCTAGTCTTTTATACTTCTTACACAGGCTATCATTCCTCTGTTAATGTTTTATAAAACGCGGCGTTTAGTTCCGCCAGACAAAACGCAATTACTCTAAAAAGTTTTTCTTCCCTTATGTGCGGGATAAAAATGAGTGAAAATTTAAAAAAATCGAGTAACGTACATGAAAACTTGGCATATCGTTGCACTTTAGTTTGATTGTCCTTTTTACTACAGTCCTATTGTCATAATGCGAGTATGAGCTTCCATTGTTACTGCTACGAAGATATTTTTAAGCTTCAAATAACTCAAATCCGCTACTTTATTACGCTTAGTGTATCTTAGAGTTGTTTTAATTCAAGTGTAACGTTACTTTTTGTTCTGGTTAATAAATTGTTGGATTTGTTTAGAAATTTTGTTGAACTTTTCGATACAAAATGACAGTTTTAAATAAAAATAGTAACTATAATTGAATAACTAGATGTTGTCAATATTAGTACCTATTTTAAAAAATATATAATTATGACGGGAGATGAGATGGAATATATAAGTAGGTATACTTTTCTCGATTTACGTTACATTTTTTGTAATTTTTTTAATTATTTTATTCAGCTTCATGCCATATTCCGAATATAGCTAAGTAGACAGAGAAAGTTAAGACACTCCGTTCATGACTTTCCGCCCAATTTTCAAGAACGCCGCACCGCTCATACTTCACTCTAGTAGAGTGAAGAAATGAAAATGATAAATCTGAATAATTTTATATAATTACTTAGATTACTTACATGATTATTGTTAAAATGATAAAATATTTTAATTTGCAAAGTTTAAACATTTGGTCCTATTACTTAGTTTATTTTAAATATATTCTTAATTTTCTTTGGATCACTGCTACTGGTATATTCGAAGTAAAACGTGAAACTAACTTTTACTATCCAAAATATCCTTTAAAATATATATCTTCATATTATTTAAACTACAATATATATTGTATCGATACATCGCCGTATAACACCATTCATCGAGTCCTCACATATTCGAGAACAGTTTGAACAGAGATTGGACAATAAACTCGCGGGCCAATTTCGTCGTGCTCGTCAACGGGATTCGTTATTATGCTTGTTCGATAAACGGATTTAGTTTTTACTAGTAATATAGAAATACGATTTTAAAAGAAATATATGATGTAAATAGTTCAGACAATGATTGTATGTTCGTTGTTGCATTTGAGGATTTTTGTATATTTACAACTATGTTTTTGATTGTTGATTGAATGATATTTCAAAATATGAAAAAACTGGTGAATTATTCTGGTAAATTTCAATTTCAGCAAATTCAAATCGTTCAGTTATGAAAGTTAACAATGTTAAGTTTATGGGCTTATGTTATCATTTTACATGAAATGAACTACAATTATAATTTTTTTTTTTATGTAGCAGAAGCTTTTGATTGTGTTGACTTAGATTTGATTTTTTACTATGCTCTAAAGAACTTGAATATTCAGTATTAATTTCAGATTTACACCTCCACGCTAACTCCAAATAAAGGTTCAGGTTTATCATTGAGGTACGGAACCCTAAAATAATAGTTATAAAAATGCAGTAAATTCAAAAACTTTAGTAAATATAAATGAAGCACAAAATGATTTTAAACACTTTTTAAAAAATCCATATAAAAATTGTTTGTTCAAAAAATGCAAAGTAATTAAAATATTTTTAACAGAATTTGTTTAAAAAAAGCGAACTGAAAATACCATAGTAGTTTATTAATAACTGTATAAAATATTTTTTATAAAAAAAAAACACTGTATAAAATAAAACATACTATGTGTGCAAGGCTTAATAGGTAAATTTATTCATGTGTCGTTTGTATGGACCCAATTTGTTGTTTTCCTTTCCATCGCGTCAAATTTTGTTGATTTTACTCATGGTGTTTATTTTTATACTAAACACTAATACTAAACTATACAGTTATTATAATAGTTTACATATTAGAATATAATTTCACTTGTTTTTCTATGGCTTCGGTTGGGTCCACATTTTGTACATAAATAAAAATTTATAAAAGTTTCACGCTGTATCACATGCACAGCAGGGTAGCAGAAGGAACTTAGTGTTAAGACACTCCGATCCCCATTTGCTGCCGAATTCTGAAAGCATTGCGTGTAGACTGGCGGAATTCAACACCACGCTTTGCCTCGACACCAGAGCAAGGAAGCGAAAATATAAATTAAAATTTTTATTCGTGAAATTAAAAAAAATATACTAATATATACTGTAGTAGCCGAATGATAAAATGAATTGTTTTTACAGACCGCCCATCATAATTATTTAGCTTATCGCCCGTCAGCCATTGCTACCAAATGTTTTGTTCATACCGGTATTGTTTACAGGAAGATACGAGTATGTCATGTCAAACGCGGCTCACTGGGTTTGGTTAACCGAGGTTCTACAATAATGTATATTTTTTTCAGCTTCACTCTTTATTTCATATATAACACCGTAGACAGAAGTAGTTTAGCGTATTTTCCTGTCTTTTGCTTGAATTTGAGACATTGCATATGCTATGGCGGAATTCAACGTCGCATTTTGCTTCACAAGATCGGGGATAGGGAAATAATTTTGTTCCTCAACTGGAATTTGAATCTACAACCTTCGAGATTGTAGAGACGTTATCCTACTGCACAACGATCAATTAAGTCTCAATTTATGTATATTTAAAACTTCATAAAATGATATACTATGTACCTTAGCATTTTATATGTAAAACAACAAATAAATAACTAACTTAGTCAAAATAAATATTGACAGTTCTATTTTGCTTGGAAAGAAAACATTTTTTCGTGTCACTGAGCGTTGTTTCCAGAAGAAGGAGCCTATTCAGTAGAAAAACGAAAGTCAGTCAGCTGTCTTGATACATTCACAAATATGTTTCTACCTACTGCGAATGGTGAATCTTACATTAATGCATACTCTGCTATATTTTGTTTTTACATTTAATTTTGAAAAGATTTTTTTTAGCTTCACACTGTGCGCCGCACATAGCAGGGTAGGTACAAAAAACCTGGGAACCTCACTAGGTTCCCACTGGAAGGTACTCCGTTCCTCGTATCCACCGTATTAACAAGGCATTTCGTTTTGAGTTTCGGAACACATCACCGCACTTTACCTCGTTACGAGATCAACGAATTCCCCATTACTCAATTGCCTCTCTAAAATATATCATTATTATAAAGTTAGTTATGCTAAGTCCTACAAAATTGTTTATTCAGTTTGTCAATAGTATTTTTCTATCGAGTCTCTCTTATTTAAGTGATTCTTAATTATTATTTGGCAGCACATATTTTTGAAGTTTAATTTTAAAGCTTTTCCATATTGGTTCCCCACGTATGTTAGCAACTATTGATCAAGTATATAATAATTGCCTACTTGGCATTACGTGTTGAGTGGCAGAAATCAACGCCGAGAGCGAAGAAATGAAAATATTAAATATTTCATCAATTTCCTCGAGTGAGAAGCGAACCCACAACCCTTCGGGATTACAATCACACGCTTATGGCTCTGCGCTGCGACGGCCTCTCCTATAATATTCACATTTATAAAATTGGTATTACATAGAAGTATAGGTAATATACACATATGTTGTAAATCCACCAAATCCCCCATAATGGCTACCTATTAACTACTGTTTAGTTATACCGAGCTATTAGCCACCACAACAGTTAAACACGTGTTTTAGATTCAGATAATTATGTTAATTATTTCGGTGTTAACAAAATAGTATAGAATTATACTTATTTATATCATTTATACTATTAAAACTATATTTTTGTAGTATTCGTAGCAAAGTATATAGTGTCTGATATGATAGTTGCGCTATGAACATCTGTTTTTCATTAAAAATCTTCCACTCAACATGCAATGTTTCGAAATCAGGTGGAGAGTGGAGTGTTTTGACACTACAATTACTAGCTTTACCTACCTACTTTATGTGGGAAAGCGTATGTTAAAAAAGATTTAGCCTAATTTCTTTGAAAATATATTATTTATCTCTTTTTCAATGATTATAATGAATTTATGTGATAATCTTATGTATTTACAAATCATTTGAGGCCAGTCACGGCACAGGAGCACAAGCGTATGACTAGTAGTAGGTTATAGGTTCTAGGTTCAATTGTCAGTCGAGGAAATAAATTCAATATTTGCCTTTATTCGCTCTCGTGTCGAGTTAGAGCTCAGCGTTGAGTTCCTCTACTCAACACACAATGCCTCCACTAGGCTCCCCCTGCCTACCCTGCTACATGCGGGATGCAGCGTGAAACTGAAAAAAAAAAACAAAACAAAAGAAATATCCAAGCAAATAATATATGAAATGACAGCTGAATGCGCCTTGTTTTTATACTAAATTGACTCACTCGAGTGAAAGTAAGGCGTATTTCAGTGACATGGCACGGTGTCTGTCTGGAGGAATATACTTTTGCTGCTTTATTTCTTTTATTCCTCCCTGATCGGAAATTAAAATACGCTAGAGCTTAAATAATAAACCTTGTGTTTTTAAAGGAGGTAGGAGATTCGATTTTTTTCTTTCTTGATAGTTCTTATGGAAAGTATAATTTTAATAGATATTTGCTAAAAGAAAGCGTGCTTGAGAGAATGTCTCCATTTTTTAGCCTCATGCTTTATGTCATATATAACAAGGGCAGGCAAAGAGAACCAATTTTAACTAAGAAGAATCTTTTGTAACTTTGTAACAAAATAACTGAGAATCCTGATTTCAATGAACCAAAAACTATTATGATTTACACAATTACACACATTTAATGCAATAATTTTTATACTAATATTTTAATGTGGTAGTATGACATTCAAATCTACACAAATATAAGATATTTTTTAATTCGTCTTTTCCATTTATCCGCTACGATACCTTGAAAGCATACAGAAGAATTTTCTTCTTATACGTCCTAATAGGCTTACTGAGTAAAAAGAAGCTTCGCCTTTATAGAATTTCTATCTCGTAATATATCGCAATAAAAGTTCCGAAGGTGTAAAAGTTTCCTAACAAGCTCAAAAGTTGCGGGAAATTTCCAGTCAGTCACAGATTGTCCAACTTTTCTAACTTTAGACGCAAACATGTACTCGTACCTACGTATGTAATTCTAGCTACTTTTAGTCTTATAGAGCAATATATTTAATTTTATAAAATTTTTATTACTTTCGTGGTGCTTTAAGGTGTGTCTCGCACATAGCAGGATAAGCAGAGGAAACCTGGGACCCTAAGAACCTAGCGTTAAGATACTCTGTTCCCATTTAGACACTGTTTCCGCCGAATTCTAGAGGCAATGCGTGTTGAGTGGCGGAACTTAACGCCATGCTTAACCTCGTTACCGGAGCGAGGAATTATAAATATTCAAATTTCATTTCCTAGACTGGAAATAAAGCCCCTTACAGTCCCACGCCTATGGACCTACGTCATGACCTCAATAGGGCCCTATAAATATAGTACAACAATAAGAATTCAAACTACTTTCTAGTTAAACATTTAATACAACGATAATTAAATGAAAGCCATTTCTTATATTTCGATCGCACGAACCCAGAATACCAACCAACACAATTTCTGTGCGAAACACAAGTAAGTTCTTTAGAAAAGCGTGCAGTTTTCGAGCGAGTTGAGAAGTTCTCCAAACTTCTCAGTCAGTCACAGACTGTTCGTCCAAACTTGACTAACTCCATCGACGTATTTAATTCAACATTCAAAAAAGTTTATTCAATTTTTTTAGGTTTTAATTGATTTTTAATTTTGTTAATTATAATTTTGTAAGAACGTACATTATTAGAAGGTTGTCTCCAATTTTTATATATAAATATATATTTCAGTATGTTTATAAATATTAAAATACTTAAAGTTAACTGAATCATATAGTTGAATCGTTACAATAAACATAAAATGTCATTATTATTGGCAATATTGAATTGTTGCGGCAAATTGGGATAGAGTATATAAGTAACTTGATGGTAATGGTTCCGATACCCACTATGACCATATTTAAATTATTTATATTTCCCCGCTTTGATAGACAAAACGGGACATTGATTTTCATTTACACAATATCTGAAAAAAATGTCTTAACACTAGGTTCCCTATGTCTATCCTTCTATGCAGGAAAAGGGTGAATCTGTTTCAACGTTGATGTCCATCAGTTATCTATAACATTACTAAGCTACGAGTCCTAATAAGTTCCACAATTTCTAGTAAATAGAAGAAACCTACAAATGTAGGTCTAGGTATATATTAGAATCGGTAAAACGGCAACTCCTAAAATAAATATCCGGCCTAGATACTACGCTATTACGCAAAGCTCCGGCTTTGCTTTGCAGCAAAAACGATGTATAAATGTTCTTGACTTTTGATTGTGTTGTTTTTTTTTCTTTGCCCCAAGGGACCTTATACGTATATATTTGACATTAATTTCAGTTCGATTCGATTCGATTTCTGAAAATGTATGTTCATGCTGTTTATAATTTCTATTAAAGAATTTAAAGTTTTAAACTTGCAATGAGCCAATTAGTGTTGTGCACACACATTGGTTAAAAATTTAAAAGTTTTTTAATTAAAAATTTAATGAGCAAACGTCAAAGTTGATATAAGTGTGGTGTCAGACCTATACATAAAAAGAATATTGAAATGTCTGTCTGTAAGTTTATATAGTTATTTACACTAGGAACTGAGTCAAATTTTATGGGACTTTCACTGAAATTTAGAGGGACTGTGGAGCAACGTATAAGGTAGTTTTCATCCCAGAATTCCCCCGGAATCAGGATTTACGCAGAAACAAACTGCATTTGTTGCATATAACTAAACATTTTTCTAATACGATATTTTTTGTAAACATAATTAAATAAAATGCCAACACTGTATCTTGCACATAAGAGGGAACCTGGGAGCCTAGTGTTAACATACTCCATTCACCATAAAGAATTATTAGATAATGGATGCTTCCTTAAACTTTCAATTTACACAGAATATTTAAAGCCGCGTATATTTCAGATCGTAATCGAAATATCAATATAAGCTACGAGGATAACTTCTTAGGCTCAATGCTTTTGAATAATAAATCTCATAACGTTGTCAGCCATTTTGCTAAAGAACATAAAATCGTTTTTGTATAGAGAGAATATTGAAAAGCTTTAGCGATCTACGCCATACACTTACTTATTTCATATTATAAAAAAACATAAGTACTTTAAAAATTATAAAATAACTATAAAATAAATGTTTTTAGAGTGGGTGGAGAGTGGGAAACTGATAATCAAGACAGAATATACTTTTATTAAATTAGTGAATCAATTTTACATTTTTAAATATAAATTATTATAAAAAAGATACATTTAAAAATATAAAAAAACCACTCTTCCGAGGGCGGGACAGGGGTCCAAGCCATCGGTGGCTAGGACTCCAGAGAGAGGAACCTCCGCACAATACGCGCCGTCTCAAGTAATACTGCCTTCTGTATCCGGTTCTTGATCCAACAGCTAAGCGATAGCCTCTTAAGGTGTTGGTCGAGGCTTTTCGCTATTAAACCGTTAACCGAAACCACTATCGGCACTATCTCTTTCTATATAATTTGCAAAATATAAGAAAAAACCAGCTATAAGCTTTTACAGGAAAGAGAAAATTTAGTGGGGAGATAATCCTTTATTAAATTTCTGCTTAGCTTAAAAAATAGTGTGGTGACTGGTGGAGCTTAACGTCGGAGTTATATTTTTTAGCTTCAAGTTGTAATAGCATGGTCGGCAAAGTTAACCTGGGAACCTAGTATTAAGACACTACCGGCTGCCTTTGTCTCCGAACACATCCTGTTAAGCAGCCACACATGGATTTTCATAGTGAAAATTCTTGTAACCTCAAATTTGAAAAAAAAATCAATGTTTACAAATGTAAATATACAAAGATTGAAAATTACAATTTTGATTTACCATTTGATTTTATTTATAAAATAAATAACTTTTACTTTTCTTTAAACTAAATTATATTTTTTTTAAATATTCAAATAAGACAAACTATATTAAATAGACTACTTAGTACTTAACGTTCATTTCAATAGTAAGTTTCAAAGTGAAATTAAGCTTGCGCTGTATTTAATGAAGCAAACGTCTTAGAGCTAATTTAAGTTTAACAATCGACAGTTTCATACAGGTTTGACTAAGTAAATTTAAATTTTTCTTAATTTGACGTTTAAAATATAAAGTTAATTAAAAATACAAAAATAATCAAAGTAAGAGTTGGTTCGTTTTACGTAGAAAAGATCGAAACATGAAAATAGTTATTATAAAAGAAAGTATTGATAAGTCATTAGGTTTTTCCTAGTCCACGAAGTCTGAAAGCTAAAAACGAAAACGAGACATCGATCAAAGTCATAACTATAATCTTTATGGCCAAGAAATCTTTGTAATATTTTTTATCTTCACATATATCTCGCATGTTGTGGGCCTAACGAAAATAGTTTAGGAAAATTTATTGAGATTTCCATGAGCCGAAAAAAGCTTGGCCTAGGAGACCTGGTAACAATTTATATTATTGGTAACAATATATTACATACAGATATAGAATTTTAAATTCCCTTTATGTGCAATGGTTTTATTTGCTTCACGGTTTATCCCGCATTTAGCGGGAAAGGCAGAAACAATCGAGTAATAAAACAAATGCTTACAATAAGACGCGCAATACATACTTATTTAAAATATTTATATTCACTATAAATAAGTTTTTTATTTAATTTCATTTCGTATGTTAGTAGAATATTTTATGCTGCAGTAATTTCAAATCAAATATGTTATTTTGTAAAGAAACCATCTAGTACTGTGAAACTAAACTATACAAATACACATATATATGCATTTTCAAGTTTACAATTCCTTTTGCATCCATTTGTACTTTATGCTCCCGATACTCACATCTGAGGAGTTGAAACAATGAGTGGTCTGATAGTCGTACTGAGAGCCTTTTACAGTCTCAGATGGTAAAAGGGTAAGGAATATGAGAGCAAAGCTTTTACATATAAACTTTGGTTTGGATAATTTTCTATATACCAACCAAATTTTTTTTTTAAATTTTTTTCAAAGGGGAGAAACGAAAATAATTTATCCCTGAATCTAGTTCGAATAACAATCTCTTTTACAGTACCTATAGTATATGTAAAAGTATTAACAATAAATTATTAGTCAGTAGAATTTACTATTATTGAATATTACATTTAAATAATTGACCCCCAAACAATTATTTTTAGTGAAAACGTATAACAAAAATGGCTGTACAAAATCAACACTTCATACTTCACACAGGTGGAATGAAAACAATTTTATATAATACTTTGTAGAGGTAATAAAAAAATATTACCTACATGCACACAGAGTAAAAAAATTCACTCGTACCCAAATTGAATTGATCAGTGGCCAATTGATAAATTCTCGTTTTTACGCCATACTGGCACTCTGTTTGGACCAACTATTTATGCTGTACAGGCCCTTACTCAATGTTAACAGTTTTATAGTAAGCACTTTTATACAGTCATTGAAAATATTGATATTATTGAGACCAGTCGGTTGTGGGTGCGATTCCCACTCGAGGAAATAAAATATTTACTTTTATTTTCATTTCCTTAACAATAGGCTTACAAGTTCCCTCTCCCACTCTGCTTTGTGCGGGATACAACGTGTATAAAGTTTATATCTATCTATATATATAAAATCGAAAGGTCACTCACTCATCACGAAATCTCAGAAACTACATGTCCTAGGAATCTCAAATTTTGCATAGAAGTTATTTATAGGACGTAGGTTCTCGCTAAGACGGGAATTTGCAATATTCGACTTCTAAGGGGTTGCTTTTGGGGTCGAAAGTTTGTATGAAACTTCGTTACTACAAATGCTAGGAGTCTCAAATTTTGCATAAACGTCACTAGGACCAGCCATGGAGACAGAAATTAATAATAACATAATACACGCAGGTGAAACCGCGAGCGGGCCGCTAGTATTTTATAATAATAGAAAATAATTTAAATGTTAGCAGAATGTATGTATTGTAAGCAGAGGCAACCTGGGAACCTACTGTTCCCATCCGACAATCCGTTCCCATAAAGAGAGTTCCGTTGCCTCAATTTCTGCTGAATTTTTGAGGCATTCCGTGTTGAATCGCAGAACTCAACGCCGGGTTTATTTAATATTTCATTCCCCCGAGTGGATATCGAATCCACAATTATCGCTTACAATCGCATACTTGTGCCTCTACCATTCTTATAATTTTATCACAGTTCTTTAAAATGATATTGAAAATAAAATGCCCATGGGACATATAGACAGGATAGCTTTTATATATATATATATATGTGTGTATCCTACAATGTATAGTGTTTACGGTCGCACCGCACAGCCACCGCCGAGAGTCGTTCAGCCACTATCGAACTAAGAGCCTTCGAACATTTAATGGCGTTGGGTGTTTTTTAGAGCTTATCTGTTTTCTTATAATATGTTATCTATAAAAACATAGAGTATATTTTTGCATTAAATAAAATTTTGTAATATAGATAAATCAACATTCAACACTTAATGTTTAGAATTTCGTCGAGACGGAGTGTCTCGAACAAATAAGTAATAAGTGTCTTCTAGCATAACTCGTTAGGCAGAGAGAACTCAGTGTTAAGACTCTGTTCTCATATTTCCATCAAGTTTTGAAGCTTTCCATGGTGAGTAGCGAAACTTAACGTCGCGCTTTGTATGTATTTAAGCCACAACCATCATCCTTGCAGGCGGTCCCTAAACCACAGAAAATGGTGTAGTGACCATCACTTTCCGTGGTGGTTCCGTGGTAAAGTCACCACGCTTCGTACGAAATTTGAATCTGAAACATTGAAAATATGCTGCTACAAAATTTCTTGTTTTTGCTTTGAAACTAAAACAAAGGTGCATCTCTATTATAGCAGAACATAAAAGACTATAACGTTTCGACTTCTACTTACAAAGTGAAATGTGAGGTTCGTTGTACATCCACTCGGTATATGTGAGTTCACGAAATTTCATAGTTCGAGGATGCTTCGCAAAACAATTGACAGCTCACAAAGGCAGTTGCTATATATGGAGAAAAGTTTAACAGGCCACGATTTTAGCAGTGGCCAGTCCAGGCCAGGGTTGTGGGTTCGTTTCCCAATTGAGTAAATTAAACATTTTATATTTTTATTTGCTCGCTTTGATATCGAGGCAAGGTTGTGGTGTTGAGTTCTACCACTCTAGACGCAATTCGGTGGAAATTTGGGGCAGAAGTGTCTTAATGGAAACAGAGTGTACTAACACTAGCTTGCTTCTATTTACCCTGCTATGTGCAGAATTGAACTGTTAAAAATATAATTAACAAACACATATACTATCAAATTTTAAGTTAACATGCCCGTCTTAAAGCCGAAGCGCATCGTCTGACTGTATTTTAGTGTGTGTCAAGTGTGTCTCTTTGAAAATTGAAAATGTCAATTTTTATCTTTTCTAAAAAAATATTTTCGTATCCTTACTATAAAATAATACTTTGAAAGTGTTAAAATTAAAATTAAAAACATTACAAAATGAATATATTTAAGTAAACAATTAATTATAATATATATCTCCAACTTTAAGCTCCTAAGTAAAGGTCATATGTTAATTAACATTAATATTAACAAAGGCATATTAAACACTCAGTACAAACAAACACACACTAGAACTAATGTTTTCAAATGCAAATGAATATTCCGAACTAATCCACTACATGGACTTATGTTTAATGAAAATAGCTCCCTAATTTCAATATATTGTAGGTATTTGCATTTAAATTACTTAGTAATTAACATTTACAAATTAAATTATCTATAAATTTGTTTTTAATAGTAATTTAGTGACGCAACACTACGTTCCAGATTTTTTGATTGCTGATTGAAGACAGTTGTAGTGCAGTTGGACAAGCGTTTGATTGTAAACGTGACGGTTGTGTGTTCGATTCCCACTAGGAGAACTTAATAATTATATATTAATATTTTCAAGATTTCTTTGCTTTGGTAACAGGGCTAAACGTAAAGTTCCACAAATTTAGCACACAATATCTTGAAAATTTAGCGGATAGTGGGTATTGGATTGTCTTAATATTAGGTTCCCTCTGCCTACCCTTTTATATTTTGATATCGAGACAAGTCATATTTTGACATCGGGAGTTATATTAGCATGAAGACATCTAGAAAAATGTGAAATAACTTACAAAGCTTAATCCAAATAATTAATTATAAGTTAATATTACTTATAGATAACAAAAGTGAACTACTACGTCAATAAAACGCTGCCTAATTAGACCAGATATGGCCATGAACTTTACTGTAAATCAAGCAAATTTGAAGATAACATCATTTTATTATGAAAAGAGTACCAATATTCGTTTCAAAGTACGCTATAATAAATAAAAAAAAATATATAAGCGTAAAAACTTGAAAAACTAACCGGAAACTTCTTAGGGATAGCAATTTTAAACTTAAGATTAAAATCTTTTATACCAACAATACCAGTCGGTGTACATTTTGCTAGTAGGTTGCGAGCGGGTGTAAAAAGCGTGAAAGAAACTCTTTACACTGCGCTTCCGTGCTTAGAAGTGTAGTGCTGTATTTTAAATGAGCTATTTCCACCTTTTACCCTATCTGTTAGACGTTGGAGGACAGTGGCTAGTTTGTTGGTGGAATTTACTTTGAGTAATTATGTATATTGTTATATTATACTTTGTTTTTATTTTTTTTTAGCTTCACGCTCTATCCCGCTCAAAGTAGGGTCAGACAATTAGATAGAGGGAACCGGGGAACCCAGTCCGCCTAATTCTCGAGTAATTGCGTGGTTGATGGTGAAACTCAACATCGCGCTTGGTCTTGTTCCCAGAGCGAAGAAATGATAATAATAAATATTTCATTTTCTCGGGTAGGAAAGGAACTCGCAATCTGGTCACAACGGACTTATTGAACATTATACTTGTATGTACATGTAAATATTTATTTACGAATATACGATGCATAATTAATCAAAGTTAATAAGGCTATCTTCCAACCTTCCAAATGAGACAGCTTCTTACTGTAAACTCCATATGGTTTTCGATTCAATCCTAACGCAGAAGAACTCAGGAGAATTAATTATATTAAAATAGTTTTTGACCAAAATATAAATTAGTGAAGTAAAGCGCGGCGTTGAGTACCACAACTCAACATGCAATAATAACTTCAGAATCCAGCGTAAACTAGGGAACGGAAGTGTGTTAATGGGAACGCCACTAGAAAATCAATGTTGTTTTTAACTACTAGACATTCGAGTCATACAGCCATACTACATAATACTCGTAAATCTGTAAGAGATCGTCAAACATACATATTATTTGATACGTGACATAAGGAGATCAATTTATTTCTATTATTAGGACATTTATTGCGCTCGTAAAGATACCGACGTTTTGATAGGAACGTGCTGATTTTGATATCGTATATTTCTTTTTGATATAATGTTATGTTGTTAATATTTATTATGCTGAAACTGTAACTGTAACTGAAAAATATAAAACATTTAATATTTTTATTTGTAGTTTGGCAATGAGATCTTTGATAACTGATAAAAAACTCGCTTTAGCAGCTATTCTATTTTTTAATTAGCAGTGTAGGCAGAAAGAACCTGGTGTTAAGACACTCCATTCTTCACTTTCCATCGAATTAAATATAATATAATACATTAAAATAGCTATTTGAAACTTAAAATTTGTTAGCCTGGAAAGAATATTAGGACCCTAATATTAAAAATATTTTACTCTTATCCGCTTTGAATACGTGTTCAAATTTTCAAGCAAATCGACCAACCTAGATAAAATAGTTGATTAGTGGTTGAGTGTTTCAGCACTATGTTATCTCTTGGGCAGAGAGATACAAGCCTTGGTTAAATAAAAGAAATATATAAAACTAAAAAAATAAATAAATTTTCAAACAGTTTTAAACCACGCCATTTATTTACATTTGTCAATACAACCATAACATCGACTAATAATAAATACATACAATATTAATTCTATTCTCATATATTTTGAGTATTGTAATAAATTCCATGTTCCAAACTGCAAATAGTAGGACAAATTAATTAATTTAGCTTAACGTCTCAGTTGTTTGCCCCCAGTCATAAATTGGGATTACGCAAAAACGTTTAGAATCTTGTTAAATACAGCGTTGCCAACATTCAAAAACTACGGATTTTTTGACAAAAATGACTAATATGTGTCATATATCACAATGGAATAGCGTGTGTTGGTAAATGCGATGGTTGTGGGTTCGATCCCTTTTGAGGGATTTAAATATTTTTTTCCCCGCTCTGACAAAACAAAGAACACGCAATTTAAAAATAAGTTTATCTTGTTTTAAACATACACAATTTTTTATATAATTAAAAATATCTAAAAGAAATATTGTTTTAATATTGAAATAATATTTATTTCTTTTCATTATACAAGATTAGATACAATAACGAAAGTAGGCCCAAAAATAAAATTTCGCAATTTATAAGAAAATAAGATAAAAAGCACGAAATTGTGATTTATCTAACCAAATCTGGAGCTTAGCTTAATTGAAGACGTAAAAATATCGCACCTAAATTACGAATGTTTCTTATAAATTTATTTTTATTTTAGTATACAATTTTTTTTGAGGCCGTAGTTGCGTAGCACAAGGGTGTGACTGTAACGCGAAGGTTGTGGGTTCGATCCCCACTAGAGGAAGTGAAATATTTAATTACGTTTATATTTCCATTTCTTCGCTCTGGTGTCGGGGCACAGCGCGCCGTTGAGTTCTGTCACTCAACACGCAATGCCTCCAGAATTCGGCAGAAAGTAGGGAACGGAGTGTCTTTCCTTCTGCCTATCCTGCTGTGTGCGGGATACAGCGAGAAGCTGATTTATTTATTTTTTCAAGCAAATTTTAAGTTTTGTGAAATAGCATAGTGTAACAGCGTCTTTTTGCAAACATGATGGTTTTGGGTTCGATTCACAATTAAGGGATGAATATGTTTTTTATTTCCTCCAGAGACATAGTGCGGCGTTGAACTCCGCTTCTCAACAAGTAGTGTCTCAATGGAATTTTATTTATTTTTATCAGTTTTAAAGTGTTATTGTATACATAGGAAAGAAAAATACTTTTTAGAAAACGTATAAAACTTTGAACATGGCTTATCAACTATGCGTCAAAATTTTGGTTCATTAGCCTTTCATGTCCTTTTGAAATCTTTGAGCAGAACTTTAAAGATGTTATTCTATAAGAGCGCTATTTTTGAAAATACGTTTATTTTCGAGGTTAATCTCTAGCACTTTAAATATTTTTAAATTCTTATTCCACACTAGATGTATAAGATTTTTAAAGTAAGATACTTTGAAAATTCTTATCAAGCTTCGTCACCATGTTGGTTCCGGGCGTGTCGCTTTGTATGGAGATGAGCTCGTAGCAGTACCTGGGTCTTGCAACCCTAATGTAGCCCCCTTTAAAATGGACATTATTAGCCCCATCCACTCAACTTAGCCGAATACAAAATGATTCTGCTAGTGCTTCTTCTGAAGTATATTCGAAGAAAATTAGATAAAAGATATAAGTATCTATTTTTGTTTATAATATACAGGATTATTCATACAATAGATTTATTCCATTCTACCTTTAGCTATCACTTCATTATACAGAGAGAGTCCGTTTTATCGAAGCTTCTGATGCACTAAAGAACTATTTTATAAACTTCAATCCATTTGAACGATGAAAGCACTGAATAGGTGGTTACATAAGAAATATCGGGCTTACGTCTTGGCTTTTTCTCTCTAAAGTTATAAAAAGTTTTTTATTTCACAATTTTTCATTTATTTGGAAAACTTGTCTTTTGTCTTTGGATAAAATTTCTAAGAATATTTTTAATTAAAAATTTACTTTTATATTTGAATTAAAATAATAAGATAAATCTTAGCCGAGGCCAGGGTAGCACATTGAGACAACTTCTGAATGTCGAGGGAATGATTTTTTTTATTTCCTCGCTCTTAGATACATTGTGGCGTTGAGTTCTGTCACTAAGCAGACAGTGTCTCGAAATCGGTGTCTTAAAAGAAGTATTCTAACACTTCAGTCACTATACCAATCCTGCTCTAGAACAACACGTAATGTTTAAAATTAAATAAAATCCGTGCGTATGTTAAGTCCTAAATATAATGATATAAATTCCTGTTAAACCTAATTATAGTATAGTTAGTCGTATATTTAGGAGTACTTTTAAATGTAAAGAAAGAACTACAAATATTTCTATAAAATTATTCTACAAGACTCGTTCTTTATTTCACAATTTTAGTTTATTATAAATATATTTTATACAAAGAATCTTGAGCCCTCAATTAAAATTTTAATGACATAACCCAAAAAGGTTTGGCCATTATATTTAAACACACAAACTCAGCAAAAAATAACAAGGACTCCAGCTTAAACAAACTATTTACTTAACCAGGAGAAAAAGAAAGTCACTTTCTTGAGATTTGTATTCCGTTTACCCCTTTTAGCGTTCCCTTTGCTTCACCGCAATTTACTTTAACGACACTATTGCAAAGTAAATCTGAGCAGACCATTCTTTTTTGTCGTCTCCATGGCGTGATGCGGCAAGAATTTATTTTCAGAACAACAATTCCTTGCAACTTTATCCTGAAGTACTAAAGTTCAGTTTGCAATAGCAGAATTTGTATAGCAACTTTTTTAAATATCAGTAATGAACCTTAAGATTTTTCTAAGGGGTAGGAGGACTTGTAGTAGCATTTAATCAAGACTGTAAAATTTCTTTAGATATATGATACGAGCTTTGGGAAGCTTATGAAATGTAATAGCCAAGGCTTTTATTACGGCTTTTAACTATTAATTGTTTAGTATAGTGTCCATTTAGTTTATATTTAGTTGAGTTGGTATATATACTCATACAGAATTTCAAACAAATCAATTATTAAATTCAAGAAGGGATAGGAAGAGAGTGGGACTGAAGAACAATCAAGAGAAAAACAATAATAAAATTATGTTTACTCGATACAGATTGGCAATAAAATTAGGCGTTGCTAACTTCTGTTTAATAAAATCAAATGTAAATTTGGCGGCGATTCAGAAACTTCTCGAGTAAATTAAGAATTTACGTAGGTACTGAAGTTTTTTAGTTTTTTCGTTAGCCACTAATTGAGGGGAAGGAGATGGGAAGTAAAGTGCAAAGTGCAGTTGAAGTTGCTTTGGGTAATTAATTGTTACATCGCTTAAAGTTAAAACTAGCTTTTCTACAATATATATTTTTTTAAATTGTAAAAGTCGTAGTCGTAGTATTTTATAATTAAAAACAAAAAAGTAGTTATCATGGCTCAGTGGCTGACTGTAAATGGTTGTGAATTCAAACTCTTCTCAAGGGCAAAAAATAATTTTCAAGCTTTGGTAAGTCAGTTGCGATTGACAAGCTGAGCTTAATGTCTTGGATTAGAGAAAAGCAAAGCAGAGAACGTAGTGGCTTGACACTAGATTATCTCTGTCAACTCTCGACTCTATATCCTATCCTATCCTATATCTTATAAAACAAAGTCGCTTTTCGTGTCTGTCTGTTGTTTGTAACTCTTCTTCTTCTAAACCACCCAACGGATTTTGATGCGGTTTTCACCATTAGGTCGAGTATTTTTCGTAGAAGGTTTATATATAGTTTATTATTTGTACATTCTTATGTAAATTAACATAAATACGATAAATGTGTATAAAGTCCCACCCGTTGAGACACTTTCGCGCATGCGCTGCTTTGATGGTAAGTAATACATGAAAATAATGTACTGGAGTATTGTTCCTCTTAATAAGATCTACAAAAAAGTCCGCGACAGCATATTCGTATCTTTTAAGAATAACGTGTAGTGATCATATTTCTGTCTAAAAATAGTAATTTCAATATATTTTTTATTGTGAGGGATATTTTTCCATAATGGTATTAATCCTTATCCTTTAAAATACTTTATTAATTTTCTACGTTAAACGAAGATAAAATTTGCTTTTTACACTATTTCGAAATTGCGAATAGTTTTAGAGAAAAACGCATTTAATTGTTGACACATCACGCCGTTCACACATCAGCTATGTTTTACTTATTCCTTATTCTCAGCATATAAATAAGTATATTAGTTACGTTGGCCATTTAATGTAGATCAAAACTGTCTTTTACTGTTTTTCATTTTAATAAGTATTTTAGAAGTTGTTACAATATCAAAAAATCCTTGCTGCGAAACGGCTCGCCACTCGCCATGCGTCCGCCGCGCTCGCCTGCCTTACACGCATCGGTGGTTCAGTGGTAGAATGCTCGCCTGCCACGCGGGCGGCCCGGGTTCGATTCCCGGCCGATGCATTCTATTTAATTTTCCTCACAGGCAGCCACGTAGTGCTTGCTTTTCATCAGGGACAGAATACCCTCTTCAGCATTAACCACAAGCTCGAAAAAAAAACCCGCCTGTCTCTATAGCAACGAAGATTTAGATGCGTTTGCACGTATTGGATAATTGAAGTTGTATGTATTATTTCAGCGCGATATATTTGGTTTCATATTTTTTGTAGTAGTTATTAGTAGGTAGGTTTTTGTTTATAATTTCTTCCGTTTAAAAATAGTCATCTAACTATCTAAAAATAGTCATTTAAATATATTTTAATAAGTACTTGAAATGATTAGTAGCACAAATTTAAAATTACGGTACCTACTAAAAAATCCTTTCTGTGTAAAACAATTGGAAAATCCTTATTGAAACTACGAAAATGCGGGTTGCATTAGGGTTTAATTAATTTTCACATCTTCTTAAGTGCTTTACAAACATACAATATATGAATAATCCAGTAGTAAAAGCGGGCGAAGCCGCAAGGGGGTCGCTAGTCGCTTTTCGTGTCTGTCTGTTGTTTCTAACTCTTCTTCTTCTAAACCACCCAACGGATTTTTATGCGGTTTTCACCATTAGGTCGAGTATTTTCCGTAGAAGGTTTATATATAGTTTATTATTTGTACATTCTTATGTGAATTAACATAAATACGATAAATATGTATAAAGTCCTACCCGTTGAGACACTTTTGCGCATGCGCTGCTTTAATGGTAAGTACTACATAAAAAAAATGTACTGGAGTATTGTTCCTCTTAATAAGATCTACAAAAAAGTCCGCGATGGCATATTCATATCTTTTAAGAATAACGTGTAGTGATCATTTTTCTGTCTAAAAATAATAATTTCAATATATTTTTTATTGTGAGTCATTTTTCTCCATAATGGTATTAATCCTTATCCTTTAAAATACTTTATTAAATTTCTATGTTAAACGAAGATAAAATTTGCTTCTTACACTATTTCGAAATTGCGAATAGTTTTACAGAAAAACGCATTTAATTGTTGACATGATGTGTCAACAATTAAATTAAACGCTGTATGTTACTCAAGTTTCACTTATCCCTTACTCTCAGCATATAAATAAGTATATTAGTTACGTTGGCCATTTAATGTAGACCAAAACTGTCTTTTACTGTTTTTCATTTTAATAAGTATTTTAGAAGATGTTACAATATCATAAAATCCTTGCTGCGAAACGGCTCGCCACTCGCCATGCGTACGCCGCGCCCGCCTGCCTTACGCGGATCGGTGGTTTAGTGGTAGAATGCTCTCCTGCCACGCGGGAGGCCCGGGTTCGATTTCCGGCCGATGCATTCTATTTAATTTTCCTCACAGGCAGCCACGTAGTGCTTGCTTTTCAACAGGGACAGAATACCCTCTTCAGCGTTAACCGCAAGCTCGAAAAAAAAAAACCCGCCTGCCTTTATAACAACGAAGATTTAGATGCGTTTGCACGTATTGGGTAATTGGAGTTGAATGTATTATTATTTCAGCGCGATATATTTGGTTTCATATTTTTTGTAGTAGTTATTAGTAGGTAGGTTTTTGTTTATAATTTCTTCCGTTTGAAAATGGTCATTTAACTATCTAAAAATAGTCATTTAAATATATTTTAATAAGTACTTGAAAAGATTAGTAGCACAGATTTAAAATTACGGTACCTACTAAAAAATCCTAGCTGTGTAAAACAATTGGAAAATCCTTATTGAAACTACGAAAATGCGGGTTGCATTAGGGTTTAATTAATTTTGACATTATCTTAAGTGCTTTGCAAACATACATTATATGAATAATCCAGTAGTAAAAGCGGGCGAAGCCGCAAGAGGGTCGCTAGTGCTGAATAAAGCGTAAAACTAAAAAAAGGGGGTGATGCGCGTGATACCAAGAAATAATACAACCTAAAAAGTTTATTTATATCCATAACTTTAAAAATATTTGTCAGATTATACAACATTTAATGCAGGTACACTGTTAAAATACGAAATTACGAGCAAGTTTTGTCGTGAATCTACCGCTATTGTTTGTAACAAAACGCTCGAACAACTCCCGGCTCGTGGAGATCGTGCTTTCCTCTAGGAAATTACTTTTACTGAACCACCCTATTGAGATATAAACAAAATTAAATGTAAATTTCGTATCTCAAAGCTGAACTAAATTGATAAATGTGGTAGTTGTTAATTCTTTTAGTCAATTCTTGTTAAAAAAATTGTTATATGAATTATACAATGGATTATACAATAAGCTTTCTATATAATATACATAATATTAAAATACTATAGAATCTATAAAATATGAACAAATGAATGACATAATAAGATAAACAGTAAAGGTCTAAACCACGAGCGGGTTTGAAATGCGCTTTCAAATTTTATTTTAGTAAATTAAAATACAATACAAATTTCATGAATAACAAAAACAATATTAAACAATAGTTATTTTATCATACGTTTATAATTCATGGGGTCGTTTTGGCTCGACTAATTCAATTTGAATTATTTATTACTTATATAGTCATTTCTATAGTAGCTTTTATTGTGTTGCTATAAATATACACAATAGGTTAAACAATAAATATTCTTATATAAATTATTTTGAAAATAAATATTTTGATATATAGCAGTATAAGGCGGAGTGGCACAGTGTGTGTCTGTAAACGCGGCAGTTGTGAGTTCAATTCCCATTCGCGGCAAAAAATTATTTAATAATTTTATTTCCTCACTGTATGTCCATCATTGTGTGTCCATCATTAAACCAATTTTTCTTAATTTCATTATATAACAACCAAAATAGTACTTACCTAGGCCAGCTAGCTAGCTAGTTATTAAGGCCAGTCGTGGTGCTGGGGCACAAATGTGTGACTATAAATGCTACTGGTTGTGAGTTCGATCCCCACGCGAGGAAATTAAATATTTAATACTTTCATTTCTTCGCGCTAGTTTCGAGGAATAGCATCGCTTTGAGTTCCGCCACTTAATACGCGATACCTTCAGAATTCGGTGGAAACGGAAAACGGAGTGTCTTAACACTATTCCTTCTGCCTCTACTGCTATGGGCGGGAAGCTAAGATTAACAAATTAGTACATTCCAATGTAACAATCTCTGATAATTCAACAATTAATACTATTTTGAATAAAACACATACAAAAATAAAGCTTTTAAAAGATTTGAAAAGTTTTTGATATAACGTGAATAGATACAGTTAAAATAAAAGTTATACTAAAAGCCAACCATAAATAGATCAACAGCAAGAATCCACATCATAACGTCTGCCGGCGGATAATACGGCGCGACGTCAGCGAATACTCGTATATATAAAGCGAATATATATAAACTTTCAGAATTTTATTATAGAAATACATATATACTATATATAAATATTTATTTCTAGGTTTATAAATATGAATTGAATGATAAAATGGAGCAGTTCTTATGTTCCGTTGAACAGTGTCTTTAATTTTTATTTATTTCGGTACCAGGGCAAAGAAATAAAATTATAAAAAAATTTGAAAATATCTAATTTGAATCTCAAAACGATTGATTTGATGAATGAATTTAAAATTAAACTTCTATAAACTCCAATTAATATTAGCAAGGTTAAAAAAAAGGCATCGCCCATTGAGAAAACTTAGAGTTTTCTTCATTTTTCGTAAGGAGGTGGAATCTAACAATCTCTATTTAATCAAACTGGAAAATACATAATATTAATTTAAAATTTCATTCTGCTGTAAGTCATACGTCTAGGATATATAAAAATTTTTTCAGTACAGTTCAGTTTCTTGACTAAGGTGATAATAATTTTTCGCCAATTTAAAGATATTTGGTAAATATTTAATACTAAGTAACATAAAGTTGTTATTCAATTAAAAAAATAATAATAAATGACAATGTGAAATTAAATAGATTTTTCACAAAAAAAAAAGTTTTACTGCCAAAATCCATACATACGAGTACATTTGCATAGATATCAATATTGATATTTAAACATACGAATAGGCAGCGACAAAAATATTGTTTTCACATATAAATTTCCAATATTTGACAAAACTGTAATATTTTTGCATGATAGAACAGAAGCGTTACGATACGTACCTATTCGTAATATGGAAACGTAAAATGGTTTGAACGTGTTGCCTCGTTAGCGGGACATAGCATTCTGTTGGAAATTTTCACTAGTTTCTATTGTTAAAAGTGAACGATTTCTCTCCATTTTATTTACTAAAATGAAATTTAGATGTAAGCAATAAAATATTTGAATCTATTTTTGGGAAAACCAGTCCAGTGAGACAGTAGTTGAATGGTATCGTGATAGTTGTAAGTTCAATCTTTCGATCATGTTTCTTCAGCTTCATGCTCTATTAAGCACATAGTAGGGAAGGTAGAAGGAAACTGGGAACCTAGTGTTAATACACTCCTGTTAACCACCTTCAGACGAATTGTCAAGGCATTACGTGTTTAGTTGTAAAACTCAACGCCACGCTTTGCCTCAATATCAGAGCGAAGCTTATTATAATTATTATTATTAGCGCATATTTTATATTGGGCGAATATTTATTATAATTATTATTTATGTATGTCAGTTTTAAATTATATTTCTTATATAATTTCTTATAAATAATGGGAATTATTTTTCCTAAAAATGTTATATATTTTATTGGCACAAACACAAAGAATTGAACAGATAGACAAAACTTCTGTTTAAACCAGCTATTTTTTGCTACCTGGATTTAGTCGGGTTAAAAAAACGCTGGAAACCTTTTTAGGCTTTTCCGTAAGTTTAGTTTTTTATTTTAAAATCTGTATAGCTTTGATACGGCACGCAGTCAGCTTAGAAACGTTTCTGATTATTTCTTTATTTATAAAAAAACTAGCGGACGCGCGCAGCTTCGCTTGCGTATTTAGGGGTGAATTCTAATAAACCATGAAACATGTGTTCAATTAAATACTTTTAAGAGTCTGAATTTCAAATTTTGTAAAAATTGGTGCCGATTTAAAAAAAATTCTATACAAACTTTCAACCCCTTATTTGCACCCTTAGGGGTAGAATTCTAGAAAACGATGAAACACGTGTTCAATTAAATACTATTAAAAATCTAAATTTCAAATTTTATAAAAATCGGTGCCGATTTAATTCTTTTTCCATACAAACTTTGAACCCCTATTTCACCCCTTTAAGGTAAAAATTTTTCAAAATCCCTTCTTAGTGGATGTCCAGATTACGAAAGTAAACATCTGTCCAAATTCCACGTTTCTACGCACAGCGGTTACGGCTGTGCGTGCGTCTTACCTCAGTCAGTGAGGACAAGTCCTTTTATATATATAGATAAACTATGTGTTTTTCTTATTGAGTGTCCTTTGTAAGTATTGTTTGTAGGTAAAACATTTATAATGGCATGTCATCGGAAATCGAATTGACAACCACCGGATTAACGACGATGTCAGTATTTCATAAGAAAATATAAGATACTAGTGGACCCGAACGCGGCTACGCCCGCTTGAACTATACGAATATTTATTAATTATATTTATGAAATTATTTTCAATAGAGAGATGCGTTAAGCAAGCTCACTTTGCAAATCGTTGCTTAGCAACGGTCGCATAGCGACGGTGTTTATTAACATGCGGAATAAATTACATGTCAAATTAATAAGTATTTTAATATATTGGGTATATATCGAAAATATTACAGATATGAGAAAAAAAAGTATCCTATGTTCATCCCGAGACCCTCAAGTATCTCTATATGAGTATTTTATCACAATTAAATTAGCGGTTTGGGCCTGATTGTGTAAAAGACAGACAGACAGACAGAGTTACTTTCGAATTTATAATATAGGTATGGATGGATAACTTAACACAATTTAAAAGTCGCAAGGATGCAAAATAAATTATTCAATCACGTTATATTATATAAAACTATCACGATCCACTACGGTACAATCGAAACCCAACTGTAAAGCAAATAAGCTACTCTTTTATTCCGAGCCGAGCTCGCTCCAGCTTTGTTTTGGGTATATGTAAATTCGGTTACAGACTGCCTTACAATTTCCGTAGAACAAACTCTTATCAGAAAACTGGTGCAGCCAGCTAAGTTTGTATAAAATTTAAAAAGTTAAAATATTTTATATTAATATATTTTGTGATTCGTGGCGTAGTGGTTAGCTTCACGCTGTATCCCGCACACAGTAGGGTAGGCAGAGGGTCTTAACACTAGGTTCCCTCTGCTTACTCTGCTACATACGGGAAGCTTGAGCTGTTAGTGTTAATTAATTGTTCTCATAAGCTAAAAAATATATAAAAATGAAGTGAAATCCTTGCAGATTTTCCAGGAGGAATATGATTAATGACCACCTCAATGAGGGTCGCCAGTGGCTTAGTGACGTATTACTTTCGACGTACAATGCCAGATTTACTTACAGGTTTTTAAATTATTATTTTGATGGATTTGGTTAATAAATAACTTTTCAAAAGGGAATTTGGTATACGTTTTTATTTTTCTTGATGGTTACCAATAAAAATACAGCTTTTAATTTTTAAGCTATTGTGGCTCTCTGTGACAGTATTCGACTGATCATTTGGGGGAATATTATTATTTTAATTAAAACATTAATTAAATCTCTAAATGAAAGTGCAGCGTTATACCTAATCCGTTATTTTAGTAGAATATCTGAAGAATAGGAGAATGGCTTCACCTAACACCTGCCCTTCTAAATGAGGGAGATATGTGAACATTAAAATAGAAGTAGCGATCTGCATAAAGAAGTACATTCCAAATCTTACTTTACACAAACTTGATGGTTACGATTATAAAGATATTTTTTTATAATTAAACATTTTTTTTGACATTTTTTTTAAACATTTTTCAAAATATTATTTCTTTTTCATATACCATCCATAAATCAACACCAAAACATTTAAAGAAAATGGACGTTTGGACAAATAGTCCGTAGTTTGTATGATAAATTGTAAGTGTTGCGTCATTAGCGTTTTACTTTTGTATGGCGCTTTGGAAATATGTATAGAAATATATATATAGTTGGAGTATACACAAATGTAGATTTAAAATTATAACTACTTACGGAATCATTGAAGATAGACTTAATTGGAACGTTTATTATGTTATTTGTGTAGCTTCATATTTAGCATAGCAAAAAAAAAAGATATTAATGGTTGCTAAAGTAAAAGTGTTAAAATTTCTTTAATTTTTATTTATATATCTCTACCTATTATATATATATTTATGATTTAAATTTGTTCATTTTATAATAAGTTTGTTGTGCAGTGAAACTTACACAAGTCTTACTTAAGAGTTGTACCGCAATTCCCAACGCCAAGTGCCTCTGAAAGCTCCTTTTTTTTTTTTTTTTATTTATTTATTTATAACAAAGTACATTACAATTAATTATTCTTCGCGGTCTTAAGCCCGCTTTGGCTTGTGTGACCACTGCACATTCCTAAGTACATTAAGTTATAGAAAACATAAAAACTATACAAAGATACAAATATTTTTAACAAACACAAAAATAAACAAGATCACTAACAAAAAAAAAATGTGATTGTGAGGTAGGTTGGAAAAAGATGCGTATTTATAACTACGCGTACGTTTTAAATGCCTAGCTACAGTGTGTTACTTTTATTACAAGAAAAAATATATATTATAATTTATTTATTTTTTTTGTTTCATTTCTTAAATATTTATTTTATATTGTTTAACTTCAATAATTTGATAAGAAAAATTCTTTTATTTTATACTTTATATTATGTGTAGTAATTTTATCTTTGAGGGTTTTTGGTATTTCATTAATCAGTCTTGGGATTATATAGTTTGTTGTCCTTTTACCATAAAAATTGTTTGCTCCAGTTGTTTCTATTGTATTATTTGAAATCGATCTCGTTAATATTTTGTGTTCTTTGAAGTTTCTGTTGTGATAAAAGAAATTTTCTTTAAGTAAAATATGTTTTACTTTATCTTGTACTGGTAATACTTTGCAATACTCGAAAAGTTTAATCTCATTGTGGTAGAATTTTTGTCTTACTGACGGTGGTGCAATCATTTTAAGTGTTTTTAGTTGAATATTATAAATTTTGTTGAGATGAGTTCTGAATGTTCGACCGTAGCTACTAAGCCCATATGAAATTATACTATCCATTAAAGCTGAATATAATTGTAATTTATTTTTGAAGTGAAGTTTGTTTTTCACTAAATAGAGTTTTGCTGTAATAAGCCGTAGTTTATTGCATATATATTCAATATGTTTATCCCAATTCAATCTGTTGTCTATAATAAGCCCTAGATATAAATGCTCTTCAACTTGATCAATGGCCTTACAGTTACAGGTCACACTATTACGATGCATACAATCGTGATCGTGAGATATAATTTCGTACTCGCCCAAAAATCTGTTGTGACTTGAGCATATATGCAGCAGTTTTGTTTTTTGTGGGTTTATTACTAGACCTATGTCGTGTGACCATTTACAGAGCAAGTTAAAGTCGCATTGAAGATTTTCCACAGCTGTCCTAATGTCTGTGTCTGCTGCTACGAGGCAAGTGTCATCCGCATATTGGAACAGTTGACTATTACCTATTACATGCTGCAAGTCATTTACATATGCCAGATAGTGAAGGGGGCCTAATACCGAACCTTGAGCTGTGCCTTCAGTAACATCTACTTTTTCGCTGTATTGGGTACCTATTTTAACCACGTATGCTCGATTTGCTAAGTAGTTTTCACACCATCTCAGCAAGGGTCCTCTAATGCCTGTATTTTCTAATTTTTCTATCAAAATATTATGTTGCAGGATGTCGAAAGCTTTACTATAGTCTATAAATACCATCAGAACGTGCTTTTTCTTATCTAAGCTTGCATTAACGTAGTCGGTTAGGTCAGATAGTAGTTGTGTCGTACTCTTACTGGATTGGAAGCCAAATTGTTGACAAGCTAGTATATTATTACTTTTATAGAATTCGTGTATTTGATTAGATATAAATTTTTCAATTATTTTATCTATTACGGGCAGAATTGTAATAGGTCGATAATTATTATAATTTTGTTTACATCCTTTTTTGAAAATTGGTCTAACTATTCCAATTTTTAGGTCGTCAGGGTAAGAGCCCGAGTCAACACTTGTGTTGAGTAACTTACATATGACTTGTGTGATTTTTGTACAGATACACTTAATATCGAGGGGTCTTATATTATCAACGCCGGCAGATTTTTGTGTTTCAATATTATTTATAATTTTACATATATCTTTTTTTTCTGCTTTCTGAAATCTCATCGACATATTTGTAGAGCGTCTGTATAAATTCTTGTCTAATAGTGGAGTCTTGCATTTCAAGATTACATTCTTAATATTATTATTGAACTCATAAGCAAAATTATCGGCAATTGTTTTCGTAGCATCACTATCAAAGGCCTTTAAAATTACACTGTCTAGTGATTCCTTAATTCTACCCGTTATTCTATCAAGAATTTCCCAAATTTTTCGTTGATTGTGTTTATGTAATCTGATTTCATTTTGAATACTTTTGTCTTTTTGCTGATGTATAATTTTATTACATTTGTTTCTTATTTTAGTATACTCAAGTTTTAATATCCTATTGTTAATATCATTTTTCCATTCCTTAAATTTACTATCCTTTTCCTTACATACTTTTACAACCTTAAAGTTTACCCAATTTTGTTTATTTCGTTTAGAATTTTTTATTTTTACTTTATATTCTCCCGCTTCATAACATTGTAATATTTTTAGTTTTAATTCTTTATAAATTGTTTTCGGACAATCCGTATTGCATATGCTCTCCCATTTAACTTTTTTTAATTCATTTTGTATAATGTTATTATCAAATTTTATTTTATATTGAGAAACAGCCTGTATATTGCTTGGTTCTAAACAGGTTATGATCGTAAGTCTATGATCGGCCAGTACAGTTGCAACCGCCGCGCTGACCGCGTCTTGTGTGTGTGATCTCAGAAAGATGTGATCTATGCAAGTTCTGGACGTGTAGTCTTTTGTAGCTTCTATTCTAGTATAATCGGAGATCCCACACTCAAGACCAATCTCACTCATTAAATTAAGATATTGCATACGGATGTTATTGTATGAACGAAGATTTATATTCATGTCACCCAAAACAAGTAGATCCTTATCTGGTATAGCAATTAATATACTACCTAGTTCACGGATAAAGTGTAATGCATTATACGATGGAGGTCTGTACACAGCGCACAGGTACATAATTCGCTTTGAGGGTGTCGTTAGTTGTCCAGTGATACATTCGAAATATTTAGTAACGTGATTGTTTAGTTTAAATTTATGCTTTTTTGAAATATACATAATAATACCACCTCCTTTGCGACCATTACGTAGCTGTGTATACATAGTGTAGCCATCCAAATAAAATAGTGTACTGAGGTTTTCCGTTATACCTACCTCACTTAATATTAAAACATCTATACTTCTTTTAGCCTTGGCGACAATTAATTCTATATATACAAAATTTTTAATAAGCGACCTTATATTAATGTGGATACAAGTTAAATTACAGTTATATTTAGAGACATGTTTAAAATATTCGTTAATATCTACACAGTCATATATCTCTGTAATGTTATTCGGTGTTATACTAGAAGCCATTTTAATAACAACACTATATATATTGGCGAACAAAGGTCACTTGCTTACTTCACTAGTTCCTTCAGGTCTTCATCACTTCTAATAGTAAAAATCTTACTCTTTTCGGATTTTCTTACCAGTATTTTCCCTTCCTTGCACCATACAAATTTAAATTTATCTTTACATATTTGTTTAGCGTTCCATAAAAGAGTTCTGTTATAGTAAGTTAATTCTTCTCTTATGTAAATATTTCCATGCATTTCTTTGTTGCCTGTCGTGGTTAGTATATTGTCAACGTAAATTTGAGTCGTTTTTGCTTCTTTAATCCAATTATTTCTTTTAATTTCATCATACATTTCGAATTTTAATTTGCCTAATCTACCAGGTGGCGTCGGTACCCGCTTGATTTTTTTTATATCTGCCACGTTTTTGTGTAATTTTTTCGCTATAGCATTTGATATTTCTTCCAAATTTTCGTTCTCTAGATAAGGTATTCCCATTATTTCGATATTGTTATTTAATTCTTTTTGCTCGTACTCATTCAAGCGTTGTTCTAAGGCACAAATTTTATTGTCGGTAGATTTGTATTTATTTTCTAAATCACTGGTTTTCTTTTCTAGTTGTTTTACTTTGTCCTTGAAAGCTTCCATGCACTCAAGAAATTCGTCTACTTTCTCGCTGCAATATTGGAGAGCAGTGTTTGTTTCCCTTAATTCCTTTTTAATTATTTTGTTTATTTCAGTTGTTAGATCGTTAAGTAGTTTTTTCATGTCGAATGGATAGTAGCTTTGCTGTTGTACTTCTTCGTCGTCCTCTACTTCTTCTTGTGGTGTAATGAATGAGCCTCTTCGAGGTGATTTTTGTGAGCAGTCACGGCACGTCCACTCCAAATTTTCAGCTGATCTCAGAGAATTTAATTGTTTCGCTGTTAGTCCTGAGCATATCGCTGTAGCATGCACTATAACACTACACTTATTACATTCAAGTCCAGGATTCTTTTTCACTATCATTTTAGAGCAATGCGTACACTTTGCCATAATTACACTTCTTTGTTTTCTACCGTTTGAGTTTGAACGTCTAACCGTTACGAATGACAGATGAGGAATAAAACCTTGAACTGTTTGAACCTAAAAAGCAATTGACTTCGATTGATATATTTATTATTTCACTAGACAATGTTTACCTATAAAATTGCATAGAAATATACATTTGTCTTTCTTAAGAGTTAAAAGAAAATTCGTTCAAGTTACCCAAATAGTTGTGGGTTCGATCCCCACACGAGGAAATGAAATATTTATTTAAATTTATATTTCATTTTTTTCGCTCTGGCGTCCAAGCAGTAGCGGCGTTGAGTTCCGCCACTCAAAGTAGAAAGTGGGGAACGGAGTGCCTCTGCCTACTCTGCTATGTGCGGGAAATTGTTTTAAGCTGATTTTTTTTTCAATAAGAAAATTATGAAATACATCCTATATCTTATAAAACAAAGTCGCTTTTCGTGTCTGTCTGTTGTTTCTAACTCTTCTTCTTCTAAACCACCCAACGGATTTTGATGCGGTTTTTACCATTAGGTCGAGTATTTTTCATAGAAGGTTTATATATAGTTAATTATTTGTACATTCTTATGTAAATTAACATAAATACGATAAATGTGTATAAAGTCCTACCCGTTGAGACACTTTCGCGCATGCGCTGCTTTAATGGTAAGTACTACATGAAAATAATGTACTGGAGTATTGTTTCTCTTAATAAGATCTACAAAAAAGTCCGCGACGGCATATTCGTATCTTTTAAGAATAACGTGTAGTGATCATTTTTCTGTCTAAAAATAATAATTTCAATATATTTTTTATTGTGAGTCATATTTCTCCATAATGGTATTAATCCTTATCCTTTAAAATACTTTATTAATTTTCTACGTTAAACGAAGATAAAATTTGCTTTTTACACTATTGCGAAATTGCGAATAGTTTTACAGAAAAACGCATTTAATTATTGACACATCACGCCGTTGACACATCAGCTGTATGTTACTCAAGTTTCACTTATCCCTTACTCTCAGCATATAAATAAGTATATTAGTTACGTTGGCCATTTAATGTAGATCAAAACTGTCTTTTACTGTATTTCATTTTAATAAGTACTTTAGAAGTTGTTACAATATCAAAAAATCCTTGCTGCGAAACGGCTCGCTACTCGCCATGTGTCCGCCGTGCCCGCCTGCCTTACACGCATCGGTGGTTCAGTGGTAGAATGCTCGCCTGCCACGCGGGCGGCCCGGGTTCGATTCCCGGCCGATGCATTCTATTTAATTTTCATCATGGACAGAATACCCTCTTCAGCAAAGTAACCACAAGCTCGAAAAAAAAAACCCGCCTGCCTCTATAGCAATGAAGATTTAGATGGGTTTGCACGTATTGGATAATTGGAGTTGAATGTATTATTTCAGCGCGATATTAGTTTCATATTTTTTGTAGTAGTTATTAGTAGGGAGGTTTTTGTTTATAATTTCTACCGTTTAAAAATAGTCATTTAAATATATTTTAATAAGTACTTGAAAAGATTAGTAGCACAGATTTAAAATTACGGTACCTACTAAAAAATCCTTGCTGTGTAAAACAATTGGAAAATCCTTATTGAAACTACGAAAATGCGAGTTACATTAGGGTTTAATTAATTTTCACATTATCTTAAGTGCTTTGCAAACATACATTATATAAATAATCCAGTAGTAAAAGCGGGCGAAGCCGCAAGAGGGTCGCTAGTAACAAATATAACCATAACAAAATATTTTTTAGGTAAAGCTTAAAACAGAAATCTTAAGTAAAATTAAATTCTGAACGAAGAATTCACCCCAGAATCCATCTACGAAGATGAAGACGGCCAATGATTACATCGAACCTGAAATTTGTGAAGTGAAATTCTAAGACGAACGGCACTCAGCACAAAGGCCGGAGCAAGCTAAGAAATGAGATTTTGCTAGTAAAGCTTACAAAATAAAACATTGAATATTGTTGCAGTATAAAATTTCGATAAATATAAATTAAACATTATAAACCGGAGCCTTCTAGGCGTAGTGACACCACCAGAAATCCTAGTGGTAGTGTCGATTCGATTTCCAATTAGGGATGAGTTATTATGATTACCTCGTTGTAGCAACACGATCAAGCTCGGCTGAAGTCTGCCATTCAACACACAATATCTTGAAATTTGGCGGACACTGGACTACGGAGTTTTTTAACACTTTTTCCTTGTGTTTACCCTGCTATGTGCAACATACGTGCAATTGAAAAAAAGTAGTTTTTTCTTCTTTCGCTTCTTTATGTTCCATGGTACTTAAAATACATTTTATTTTTAAATTAAATATGGTAGTATTCGAATTTACAACCATTGCGTTAATTCAAATGTCTCATAACTATGCCACAATATCTTTATTGACCTCCAGTCAGTTTAATAAAGGACGAGTAGGCGACATGCCAAACTAATCTCGGGATAAAATGATATTACCGAATTGGAGCGTTATACTAAACTACGTTATATGTAATATAGATATATGATAAGACTAGCGGCCTGCTCACGGTTACACCCGCGTGAACTATGTTATTATTAATTTCTGTCTCCATGACTACGTCCTAGTGACGTCTATGCAAAATTTGAGACTCCTAGCATTTGTAGTAACGAAGTTTCATACAAACTTTCGACCCAAAAAAAAACCCCTTAGAAATCGAATATTGCAAATTCCCGTCTTAGCGAGCACCTACGTCCTATCAATAACTCATATGTAAAATTTGAGATTCCTAGCACTTGTAGTTTCTGAGATTTCGTGATGAGTGAGTGACCTTTCGATTTTATATATATAGATAAACTAATAATAAATGAAAATATTTTACGTGACGGTCTCCTGGCTGTGTCCACTTCGATATTATTGAAATTATTAATATATAATTTCTTTGGTATTTTTATTCCAATGGTATTTAAAAGAAATATTTCTTGGCTCAATAAGATATCTAATTCTATACAGTTTTCCATGAATTTACATTATAATTATTTTCGTAGCTTCACTGTTTATATATTTCTGAGCTATTAATTTTACATTAGAAGCTTTTAAAGTTTTTTTTCTTATAACTTGTTTGTATCTGTTTTATTTTTCCAGTTTCACAGACACGGAATCAAAAGACACTTCGTTCCCCACTTTCCGTCAAATTTTCGAGGCATTATGTGTTAAGTGACGAACTAAACGTCGCGCTTTTTTGTCTTGCTACCAGATCGATGAAATAAAAATTGCACAAAAGAAATTAAATATTTCATAGGTACCTCCAACTCGTCGCAAAGGGTGGTGCAAAGCGCGGCGTTGAGTTTCGCCACCCAACACACAATGCTGCGGAAAATGGGGAGTTTAGTGTTATAATACTAGGCTCCCTCTGGCTACCTTTCTAGTGGTATTCAACATAAAGCTGAAAAATAAAAAAAATTAAGCATTATATTAAGCCGCCTACCGACTTTATATCAAAACAAACTACCTTTGCTTATATATGCAAACTCGGCAAATTTACAATTTAAATTAAGGCACAGGTATATACACTTTCAAATGCGATTATTATTTTGAACTATTACATATTTGATTTAGTAAATTGTTGAACAAACTTTGAGGATTTGTCGCGAAGCTGTCTCATTCTGTTGTAATGACAAAATTGAATTAATACTTGTTTGTAGTTGAATTGTTATTCTAATTATGTATACTAGCGACATTCTATGGTTTTACATGGATTTATATATTTTTTAAATATAAATGTGAGGTCATCGTAGTACAGCAGTAGGTACATCGTCTGACTATAAAAGCGACGGTTATGGGTTCGATTTCCACTGATTTTTTCAGTATTCTCTGATAAGCGCGATGTTAAGTTCTGCCATTCAACACTCAATATCTCGAAAATTGGTCAGTTTATGAGGGATAGAGTGTATTAATACTGGATTTAATTCTGTGTTGCCTGTTGTATGCGAAATATAACTGAGAAAAAATATAATATGTATGAAAGTAACTAACTAACTTCGCCCACGGACATAGCTAAAATTGGAGCAATTGAAAATGCAATACCGGGTTTGAGGGAATGTATTGAGAATTTATTAAGAAGTTAATCTCCTCTTCCTCCTTCTTGATTCCTTGTCGACTTTATATATATAAATTGCAATCTATAATATTAAAATAAGAAATAAATATATTTTCTTATTCTCAATTACGAAAAAAAGAAACAAAAGAAAACCTTACTTTGTAGCAAGGCACAAAAAGTATTAATTAAAAATGTATAAGTTTTTTATCTGCAAAAAGTACTACTATTTTTAGATTTTAATGTATTTTAAAAGCTTTAACAGCAAATAGATCTGCCAATGGTAATTACGTGGTTTCCGGAGGTTGCCGATCTTAATTAGTATAGTGTCGCATCTAAGTAGTAGATTAGAGGAATTCAATGCATAGCTTAGATAGAATTGGAGAAACAAAATGACGCTGAAAATTAATAAAATAAACTTAGGTTAATAAATAAATTACTTTATAAGAGATGGTTTTAGGTTCAAGTCTCAGTTGTGCTATTATTTAAAATATCTTTTTAAACTACAATTTTAAAAATCTATTTGCGAGTGACAGAGCCTTAATATACGTAAGCCATGTAAAGTAGAACCAATTTAAAAGAAAATATTGATAGTTTTCTAGCTTTACTCTTTATCCCGAGCATAGAAAGGTAGGCAGAGGGAACCTGAGTATCTAGTATTAACATACTTCATTTTTAATTACGGTGCTTCCATTTTCCACTTTCCGCCGAACTCTTGAGGCATTGCGTGTTAGGAGGTGGATCTCAACGCCGCGCTTTTCTCCTTCAGCGAGGAAATGAAAATATAAAATATTTCATTACCTCCGAGTAAGAATCGAACCCACAACCGTCGCGATTAAGTCGCACGTTTGTGCCACTAGTTTATTTAAAATTGTTCTAAGCATTTAAATCGAACACCCTATCTTTAGCGTCATGTATAACGTAACAACTATTTTGTCTTTACTAAATCTTCTACAAAATTGAGTATTAGTTTACGTAATTGGTTGCGCAAGGCGTGTTTCACGTGCGTTTGCTTATTCAGAACTTAGCTCTTGGAATATATGTTTTTATCATTAATTTAATGTCACCGGTGTTTTAAACCGACTTCTTTTTTCAAAAAGGAGGTTCTGTATTCTTTAACTTGGTTATTCGTTTATGTTTTTTTCATGTTTGTTTTTATCGTGCCGTTATGAATGAAATGAGAGAACAAGGATGCGTGGCACGCAATGGCGCAAGAATTCGGCGGAAGATTCTTAACATTAGGTTCCCAGATTCCCTCTGGCTACTCTGACATGTGCGGAATACAGGGTGAAACTAAAAAAAATGTTTATGTTCAGACCGTCCGTCGTTCTGGTTAGTTATGAGAACGAGACAGACCGCGGCGTTCAGTTCCAAACATTCAATATCTCGAAACTTGAACGGAATGTCTTAATGTAACGATTCCTCTGTCTACTCTGATGTAAGCGAGATATAGCATGAAACTAAAACAAATTGGGTTATTGGTTATTATTTTGTTGAAAGTGGAGAACAGAGGATATAGTTATTTTCTAATACAAGGTCAAATACATTACTTTTACATCATCTAGTATTTTTAACATAAAATATAATAATTTAAAATAAACTTTAACCTGAAAAAGCTTTAAAAGTTTTTATTGTAGATCTAGATTCTACCCCGCCAGCTGTCGTGAAGGCAAACAATAAATCACTGTGGCGTGGCTCGTCTGTTTTGCTTGGTGTACTAACGATCGAAGACATCTATGTATCTACAACTATTTCTATACTTGCTTATGAAAATATTCAGATTTAAAAATATAGTAGGTATTTTTATTTTTAATTACATATTAGAAAGAAAGGAATAATAATATATACACTTGTAGGCCATAAAAAATATTTCGAGCTGAGAACCTCTGGAGCTGCTTTTCTTAATAAATCGAGTATCATAAAAAAATCAATAAAATACAGCATATCTAATGTGGTAAATAATAATGAGATGGTTACCAAATATCATACATATTATTTATGATGTATTTTTCCCACTGCATTTAGCAGGGTAGGCAGAAGGAATCTGGGAACCTAGTGTTGAGACACTCCGTCACAGAACTTATTTTGAGCTTTCAGAAAAAAAACTAATTAACAGTATCAATATTAAGTAAACTCAATTCTACTATATAAAAGAGGCCGCATGTTTTTTTCTCTATGTGGCCATTCCAGTACCGCACAATACATATGTTTGTACAAGCAAAGAGGTTCTGCATTTTTAACACTTTCCATCGCTTACAGCGGTGCCTTTTAAAAAGTATATTCCAGCTGATATTTCCCGTATGAATTTATAAGTTTATGATTTTTTTCTTGTTAAAAGTAATTTTGAGTTAATATTTAATTGGATAAAGGTATTTTTAAGGGAAAAAAATAATTTATTATGCTATCACATCACCTATACTAAGACAGTTTCCATTAGGCAAAACTCAACAAACAAGGCGTTCTACATTATAACAAAAGATTAGAATCTCGACGAAGTCTGAAAACTAATTATTGTTAGGAAGTGTGGAACATTTTGCAATTCACTAAGTGGTTTTGGATATTTGAAAGTAACATATTTATTTAGATTTCATTTTTGTTGAGATTTCGAACTTAATAGAGACATGTCGCTCTATTCACCTTCCCACTAGAATGTTATGGTTATACAAATTATAAAAGAAAGATTTTTTAAACAAAGATAAAATAACATTTCTAAATAAAAACCCCACGTTGTTTTATTTCATTCTGACTTTGACACAGTTAAAGTAAATAAGATACGCAAAAAGTAAACTAAAAAAGTACAGCTTATGCAATACTATAAAAAATATTTTATAATTATAATACAGGAGTGGCGTTCGCAAGCAGCCACTGAGTGTTATCAAGTTGGATCATTTCATCAAAATGTTACTTTTTATTTAACGTGAAATACAAAAAAACGGTCAAGTGCGAGTTGGATTCGCCCATCGGGGATTCCGTATCAATTTCATGATTGTAGGTCAACGGTAAATACAACTTATGAAAAAGTCTTAATATTTTTTTTATGTAACAAATTTATAAATTTCTATTTTTTTTCTTTATTAATAAAATAAGTTCTAAATTCTCACCAAATTTCATAATTCTTGATCAAGGGAAGAATCACCATTACAAGTAAAGAAAAAAATCCTCATGCATACATAAAAGCCCCGTTGTTTCTTTTTAAGTACGGAACCCCAAAATGTATAAAGTTTTCAAGTAAAAATATATTTTATATTCGAAATATAAATATGCTTTTTCTGCGCCACAAAATATTTCACGGATTAAACATATCCTTTACCTTTCATGTGGTAACACTTGAAAAAGAGAATGAATTCTACTTTATTTTGCTGAATTTTTTTCATGAAAGTAAATATTTAATTTCGTTTTTGAATACGTTTTTTGTTATTCATTTAACATTTTATTTTGTATGTATTTTATGACAATATTTTCTTGTTTTTCATATATTGTAAAGACAACCTGTTTTATTAATATGTTTTTATTAGGCATAGAGTATAAATAAAAGCCAATTACGTTCTATGTATAAATATTTTCTTATTTGTTTAACAATTTTATCTTATATTTTTTAAATCAATATTAAGCTTGTCTGCAACGAAATTTTCTATGTTCCACCTTTGGGAATCAATTTCCTTACATTTTTCCAGGGTCAAGCGGGAATTATCCTCCATTATTTGAAGACAGTATTGTGTTTGCATATGTCGAATATATTTTGTCTGAAATACAAGCTAATGTTATTACCGTCGTGCGGAGCATAAGCGTGCAACTGTATATACGCGATAGTAATGGGTTCAATTTGCAAAAATGAAATATTCAGTATGATATCGACGGATAGTGGGTCTGAAAGAAAAAAGGTTTCCTCTGTCTATCCCGCTATATGCAGGATACAGTGTGACCTTAAATAAAAGAAATTTAAATGTTGTTTTTACATGAATTTGCAATATTACATAATATGTAAAATATGTAAAACGGTTTGGGTGGTGCAATTCAAAGGTTTTATCTTATTATTTCGGAAAATATTTACTTAAATTCATATAAAATTTATCTTTTTTTTATTTATCTTTTATCGTAATGTATTTTTATGTGATAATAGATATTCTTTTTAATAATCAATGAAAACGAATAAAACTAGGATCACAAATATATTGCATGCTCTAGATAATAGAAACTTCAATTTAAAATCTTTTACCTTAGCTTCGTACAACCATATTTGCATAGCAGCCCCATCTAAACACGACGTTAGTAGTACCATACTTAGTACATATTCCAAGCACAAATGTTCTGATTTTATTTTACCGTCTCTAGTATATACCCAAAACTAAAAGAATAAAAATTAAGGTAGAGAGGAAGTGGGAAAGATTATAATAATATGGCCATATTTTCCTTTTCTTTAGCTCATGTTCTATTGAATATGTTAGTAGAGTTAAGACACTTCAATCTCCACTTTCCGCCGGAATTCGAGACACTACGTATTGAGCGATGGAACTTAACGCCGCGCTTTCTCTTGCCAGAGCAGTCAAATGAAAATAATGAATTATTGACCGAGTAGATATAGAATATAGCGTAAATAATGTTTAAATAAATATCTGTTGAGGATCTGACCTGGTTCCCTCCTTGATGGTGACACGGAAATACACTGACTGTACTTACAGTGTCGTAATGAGATGTAGTCGAATCAAGGCAAATTGAATTATTCGCATTGTTAAATATCTGTGAATTATAAAAATATATTAAATTAAATTTAAAATTTAGAAGTAGAAGTAGAAATTTATAGGTATCTAATAGAAATGTAATATTTTTAATTCAGCGATGTATTTTTAGAACTACCCATATTATCAAATATAATCTAATAAATATATACGAGTACATATCTACATTATTGGAGTACCTATCGCTAATCATTAATTTATTATTACAAAAACATAGATATTCTTAAGCTTCATCTAATAAAAATGAGTGTATTATACTCGTACATAAATGTTTATGTGTTTTATACAGCTTAATTAGTGTAAACTGCATCAAAATCTGCTCCGTAGTTTGAAAAAAATAATCCTACGACGTAGCGACGTTTACTCGTATCGCATAGGTTGGAAGAGTTGCTTTATATTATGTGATAAAAATATAAGGAAGAAGATGATTTATTACCAGAGCCGAGGCGCTATGAAAAAATAATTGCTATTCTATTTTTATATGAAATCTCACATGGAAGATACATATTTAATAATAGGAAACATATTTTTATCATAATTATAACAAACAAAAACACCTGGCCACTAGCAGTATTGTTTAGAGTTTTCTTCATTTCTGGATATACATTGCTTAGGTACCAGTCAAATGATTTACATTTAAGTTTTTCACGCAATAATTTTCTTGAGGCAATATCTCCATAATCAACTTTCGAATAACCCATTCTTTGTTGGAAAAATTTTGCATATTCATCTAACCAAACCTAAAATAGCATTAGTAGTATAATATAATACGTTATATATGTTAAATTGGAATTAAATTCTATTTTTATTCTTCTTATGCCATTGACATTATTTTTTTTGGTTCACACATTTTCCACTATAAGCGGAGTGAGGAAAGAGAATATGTTATCAGGACCTTTAATTTTCTTATTTTTGTCAATATTTGTAGGCAAGATTGTAGGTGGAAACTCCTAAAATATCAAAATTATTAAAAATTATACATACTTGCCACTTTATCAAAATTTTAATAACAAATTTTTTTTAGAAGCTTTAAGTAGATTTACAACAGTATTATAGAAACGTGCTTTTCCTTTAAATTTAAGACTCACTTCCGAAAGACGCATTGAATTTTTCATAAAAGATCCTTTCGTACCACTATAAGGAAAAGTATTGCGAAAAACGTGCCCTATACGAGAACAAGGGACTATCTCCAATATACCACCACACATCCACACTTTGAACGACAATTCCAAATTCTCCCCTCCCCATATATCGAAACCTTCGTCGTAATATCCAATATATTTGAAATATTCTGTGCTTATAGCAAATAAACCGCCCGATATAGTAGGCGTTTGAATAGGTTGACGATTTTCCTTTTCTCTTACTGAATCGGCGTTTTCTATCCAAATAAATTTTAAATTCCAATTGAAACCACCAATTTGTATGTGTTCTGAATCTTGTGATACGTATTCGAATGTAGTTGCGTCGATGTGGTCTATGACTGGACTGACGACGGTTTTGGGGTTTTGGGATATACGTTCTAATAGTGGTTCTAGCCATCCTAGAACATAGTAAACAATTATAAAGACTTGTCTTCATTTTTATTTATTTTTTTACAGTTTTACACCTTTCCACGGACAGGTAGAGAGAGAGAATTTAGAGCTAGGACACTCTGGTTCCTACTTTCCACCCAACTTTTGAGGCATTTTGTGCTCAGTGTTAAAAGTCAATCCTGCTTTATCTAACAGAGCGATGAGATAAAAGTAAGCATATTCTTTT